>JAMKCH010010261.1:0-28350 GCA_023653785.1 Ophioderma brevispina | reverse complement strand
TGTTCCTGAATTGGTTAAACAGGTGACTCAAGATTTTGAAATGTATTTTTTCTGTCTAATTAAAAAAGTCAACTAGAACTAATAGAGTCACCTAAAATGCTCAATATTCCAAAGTTTTGAGTGAAACGATTTCTCGTTTTGATTTAATCATTCTGTGTATGTAACCGTACCACGGGATATTGTGGCAATAAACAACAAACATCCCGAATCCGAAATTTTAATTACAAAGTTGAAATTTTCTCTATATCGCCTCACCGTCCCTTACAGCCTTTTTTTTATTGAAACTTCCAAAATCCTGGAGCAACATTGCCCCTCGATCTAACAAGAACAATAAACGCTAACGACCGTCCCTTTCTTTGCGGTGATCGCCAGTTTGGTAGTCATTTTCCAAAATGACGTTTGTGACGATTGAGCTTAGCTATTTTACACAGTAGTTAGTATATAGACAATATTATGTAGATGCCAAAAACACAATTTGGTTTGAAAATTGAGGGAGCTAACCCTCGGGAAATCTCTGAGTCGGCCTTTAAGACATTTTTGCAAATTTTACACTGATTGAACAAATTGCAGATGAATTTAAAATAAGGTACTTTTCCTGTAAGTAAAACTTCTTTTAGAATTAGGATAAGGAAGGTAATACCATACTTTTTGGGGGTTAGTCCAAAGAGAAATTCCAACAATCGAATAATCAGAAGTAAACTTGCGCAATCCCCCTGGCAAGATGGTAGTCTGGACATGATCTCGATGAACTCTTGGTCCCCTAATCTTTGACATCATCCACCATTTTGAACCATCCTAAATTCGAACTCAACTTTTCGAACAAGACGGAAAACGAAACCTCAACCAAACTGAAAACCCCACACACACCGATTGCGTGCTTCGCGCAAAATCCCCCTGCTGCTTTTCAAGCCAGTCCTGGACAAATCGAGTTTTAAAGATTTTTTTAAAGATTTTTTCTCCTTTAATTAGCTTGCACAAAATGTACACCTGTCAATTATAATTGTTTTTTTTAATTTCAGACCACAGTCAGTATATTGGAGAAATTAGAGTCACTCAGCACAAAAAACGTTTGCTTTGTTTTTAATATTCTCTAAGTGCATTAAACTTGGAGAATTAGAGTCACCCAATCAAAGCAATGTTGTTAATGCTTCCAAGACATTTTTAAGATCAAGGGTTTATGGAGATGGAAGTTGTTATTGGTCCTGTTGTTTGTAGCAGACTAAAGCAAAAGAAAGAAGTAAAAACGAGTTTGTGAAAAGCATCATAAATGTAAATGTTTGTGTCGTAGTATTTGGTCAGTTTTATTTTGCTTTCAATGTACTTGGTAGCTTTTCAATCCACATAACTCCGTCAACATCAGTCAATGCCCGACAATCAATGACGATTTTCTGACTGTTTTTGTAACCCAGCACAATGCGGCTTGTGCAAAACAATCATGTGTTTCGAATTATGGTATTGTTGGGCAGCCTAGTGAACAAAGCCATGTCCACTTACTTGGGGTTGGGGTTCAGACCCTGTGCATTCAAGCTACAGAAAATGAAACAAACTTGATTTGGACACACCTACTCTATTCCAACATCATAGCCTGTTTTAGCAACCAATAATAACAATTGTATGGCACCACAATTTACTCTGCAACAATCGCCAAAGTGTTCCGAGGTGTTGCGGAGATTTCACCAGGATGCACATGCATGGCAACCTTCCTCCGTGGTGCAATTTACAAGAACGTCCGGAAATATAAAGAACTGGTACAAGCATAAATATCATCAACAGCGAGAGATCTGGCCGACCTCGTAACTGGCAGATCTGCTGAAAACATTCAGGCTGTTGAGATCTCCTTCAGGAAGAGCAAGCAGTGAGTCAAAGAGTTTCCTGTCGTCGAAACGGCTGGGAATTCCATCTACAACTCTCAACAGAATAACCCGCTTAGACTTATAGGTCATGAGCTCCATAACCGAAACCCTGTCCCCCCCCGGGATTTTTTGGAGACCACTATTTTTTGGAAACTTATACATATGCTATCAAATCAGGTTGTCTGCAACAATCCCGCCTTGGTTTAAGAGTGAGGGCGCTTTTTTTCAAAATGGCGGCCAAGTATCACTAATGCCCTTTTTTGACATATATCTTAATTTTTGATCCAAATTCATGCACTATGTGACTACTTTAGTCGCCAAGACACACCAAGGATAGTTTGAACACTTTTTGGCATACTTAACCTGCATCTAGAGGGGGGTCATATTTCAAATGGCCACCAAACAATGAAACACCATGTATTTTACATTAATGTCTCTTTAATTAAGCAAATGCCGTGTCACCTAATTAAATATACTTTGTCATGCACCTGTGGATAGTTTGAGGTAAGAACACTTAAAAAGTAGTAGTAACAAAGTATTTAGCCTTTCAAGTGTATTATAGAGGGCGCGTTATGTAAAAATGGTCTATTACTTACTATACACTAGACCACAACCACAGTTTTCCTTATTCGCTGATCACCTTGAAACCGCATAACTAGGGTTTCTTGAGTCCTTGTGGTGTTGACGATGGTTCTAAGTGAGCAACAAGCTTACACGCCTGCTTGCGAGAGCTTTCATTAAGGGAATTGGTAAACGCGAATGCGACGCAACCAAACGCGTCCACTACGTTTGTTGTTGTTTATAATTAATAACACACAATGGTTGGTTTGTGGTCTATGTGGGCTCAGGATGGAATGCCCGGGGGGAGCGTGCTCATGCCTCTTCCGTTCGGCATCTGTGCCGGCGACCGGCCTGAGAGTGCGTGAACCTGTCGTTTTGTCTGGACAGACTCTCTTGAATGGCGCACATGATGCAGATGTTAAAGGAGACTCAAAGGGCCTTTAGATGCGCTCGCGCCTTATTGTGAGGAGAACCAGGCGTCACCGTGCCAGGCGTCACTTTGAGTGAACTGGCCTGGAGCGCCCTGGGCACTGTGATAGTCATGTTTCTTAACGGATTCACCTTGAACTGCACTCTCTTATAAGATCCCCATCGAGAAGCATGCGTAACTAAGGAGGGGAAAGGGGAAGGGGGCACATGCCCCGGACCCCACCTCAGGGGGGCCAGCTGAAATGCTTGTTTCAGAAAAAAAAATACTGTTGTGATTTTTGATGTTATTGTTCAAGCAGTATCGTACATCTGCTTCAAGGTAGTGAGATAACTGAGACTCTCCAAAGGCACTCAAACATACTCAAACTGAGAGGTTCGGGGCTCCGTCAACTTGACCACCCACCAGATGTAGTTATAGTTCATCTGCTTCAAGATAATGAGTAACTGAGATCTCTCTGAAGGGATCCAACATGCCACTATTTAACAAACTCAAGAGCTTCCACGGGCTCCGAGCCCTGGACCCCACCATGGGCTTCATGATTGTGAGTACCTAAGCTCTCCGGATTTTCGCTTGAAACATTCTACAACAAACCCAGAGCTTCTGGGGGCTTCCGCCCCTGCCCCTCCAAACGTTCAGCATAGTTCATGTGCTTCAAAATAAGGACAATTTATAACCCCTCTCCGAAGCACTCAAACATTTTAAACTCACGAGCTTTTTTCCGGGGGCTCTCCCCTGAAGCCTCCAAAGGGATTTTGCCCATTACCCCGTATACCCACATGCCCTGAGAATCCACGGAGGCTTGCCCTGTGCTGCTCATGTGGGGAGTATGCTTGCCCTGTAATGGAGGTCCAATCTAGAAGCTTGCCCCGTCGTTGGATGCCTTCCCCCCTTCCCTGCCGGCATGTCGCGGGGTGTCTTCGGCCAGCCCCGGACACTTTATACATGCAGCAGTGTAGCATGCCTGAGCATATCTGGCCAGTATCTGGTATGGACCACCCTGTGTTTGGACAGAGGCCGGTTGCTGACCACCTTAGTGCGGGGTAGTTTTCTTAAGCAAGTCCGTTCCTTTGAAATAGTCTCCATTGAAGAGTTTGGGGGAGTTGTCTTGTGGAAAGAAAAGACTTGCTGTCAACCAAGTGGCATCATTGTATTGATGGCTTCCCTCGTGGGCTGAGGGCGGTGGCTACAGCTGATGAGATCCCATCTGCCGATCAAGTTTACTTCAGAAGTGAGTCTACCTGGACGCAGATCAAGACACTGGAGTCATCTCTTGGTCTGCCCCATGTTGGTGCAACAATGCACCGACAAGGACCCTTGCCAGAATTCAGTAAAGCAGCCAACTTGTAACCCACCTTCTGGCTAGACACATTTGGAAACCACTTTGTTTGGATCTATAAGAGAATTTCAAATTTTAATATATCATCATTTGCCGATCTTGCAGCTCCTTTGATTCAGAAATTGATCTTCTCTTTTCCCTTCCTCCTCTTCTTCTGAATCATTTCTTAATTGTCTTCTTCTTATCAGATTATTCTTCTTTCTCTACTATTTTGTCAGACGACAACTCTTGTGTGTTGCTAAACTCTCCTGATGGCCCCTTGTATCTAGTGTACCATCATTTAACTTCCAATATGATGCATCTGGTGGAGGAATCTGGCTCTGCCACATCGCTGGTACCAACTCAGGGCTTGAGAATTTGCTCTCTGGATGTGCATCCTCAACAATCTCTCATACGAGGGCTCTGGCACATCAATGCCATCTTCCAAGGCTTAGGAGGCATCGATATACTTGTCACCTTTTTGGACGTTAACATCGTCTACCTGAGTCAATTTTTGTAACAAACTCCCCGACCCCCCCCCCGTGGAGTGTTCGTTACTCTGAAGATCCCCGATTCCTGTAATTTTGTACCACGGGGTAGCTTATAGTTTCTTCTTTCCATTTGTATCAAAATAAGTGCCGACATCCCCATTATGACCCCTATGAACATCATATGTTGGGGAAAGTATGAAAATACAGGTACTGAATATAGGGTGGGAAAATTGATCTTTCGCAATTTTTTAGCGACTCAAAACTTATTATAGACTAAAATGCTCTCATTTTATAACTACTAGTCATTTTTCTTCAAGTAGGCCAAAACAACCGAATGAAATTGGATATTCCTAACATTTTTGGGGCGAAAAAATTGAATTTTCCCCCTATTGAAATAGATGGACATTTTTGGTAACCATGCATGGTGCGAACTTTATGACGTCCATTGTGACTTAAGCTAGGCATGTTGGATACTCATTTGGTATCAATGGAAAGAGAGGACCCATAGCTATCCCATTTGTACCACCAATCAAGAAGTGCCTGTCTATTTCGTGTTGTGCTAGGAATGTTGGCACTTCTCTCCCGAAGGGGGTGGTTGCATTTTGGCGCCATTTTGAAAAGCGGCCCTCCAACCGTTTAACACAGTGTGGGATTTTTGCAACAAACCTGAATTCATTCTTTTGTATAATCTTCACAAAAATGGTTGTCTCCAAAATCCCCGGGGGGGTGCAAGGGGGGGTCATGGTATCCCGTAGTCTATTACGTTTAACATATCAAAAGTACTGAATTGTAATGTTATGATTTGATTACTTTGCGCAACAGCATTTGTCTTTGGTTTGCGGAAATAGCATAATTTTTCATCGAATGTCACACTCTATTGATTTTGCCTCAATGAAAGAAAATATCTCTGGGATACTATTGCTGTATCAGATGTGCCAAAACATCATACCATTTTCTTTTTTAATTAGATTGTTTTAATATGAGCTGTTTACTGTTTTTGATACGTCTGTAATTACTATAACTACAACGTCGGCGGATCTTGTGATAAAGATTTAATACTGACATGGCCTTGGTCGAATTCGACCATCGCTTTCAGATGCCAGCTGCTGCTGTGTTATTTTTATTTTCTTATCTGCTTCTTGTTTGTGTTGGCAAAGAGATGCTCAATTGGCTTCAAGTCTGGGAACTTTGATGGTCATTCCAGGTTCTCAATTCCTTTGCAATGTTTTTAAGCATAACATTGTTTTGCTTGGTTGACCCTAAATTTACCGTACTTCGTAGAAATAAAACAAACAACAACAAGCAAATAAAAAACAAATGGCATGTTTACATCTAGACATTGGGAAAATTAATTGAGGTGAGAGAGAACCTTAAAATCTTTAAACCTTGCTTTCTCTCCATTGTTAAATCCCTATGCACGAAAGTGTCTTTTTATTCATCATATTTAATAAATGGCGCCATTTCAATGAAAGTTAACTATTAATGTGATTTTTGTTTTGTCCTGTTAATGCGTACATTTCCTGTACATTGTACATTTTTGTAGCAGTTTAGGAGCCTAACTTGTCCAGAAAAATGCACATTTGTCATGGGGACTTATTTTTTAAATGTTATATCTCAAATCATCCTAAGAGTAGTTTTAATCAATGGAACCAAAATGTGACTTTTTGTCAAAAAATTGAATTTTATTACCATGACTTTGGTTTCAGTATTGTGATATTAGAATGCCAATATGTATTAAACAATTGAGGATCACACACATTTTCAATAAACTATTTTACCATTCGTTTTGCCAAATGTATTTTTGAGTAGAGGATCTAAAAACCTGGATATGAAATATTTTTTGCATGAAAAGAAGAACCGGTGGTAAACTGTTGAATAGCTTTCTGAAAATCTTCACTACAATAGGTAGGAATTTTCCTGGTATGGTACAATGGATGCACAATAGTATGATGTGGTCATTGTACTTTCCAATTGGACATGGTTTGAAGGAAAAGTAAATCCTATTTTAAACAAAATGGAGATAAGTACCGAAGTCCTTGCCCCAGGTTTCGAACTCCATTACCATATCATGTAAGAGAAAACGTATTACAGAAAATGAAATATACTCCATTAGAACCTGTTAGAAGATACAGACCCTCCATCATTTTCAAACCACTCACCACAACTGTGCGACAGCCACATAATGACCTTCGAGGTTCGTTTGAAATTAATCTGGTACTATATTCATCCTAATTAGCGTGTAATGTCGAATTGAAAGCACACCACTACTGAAGTTGCAGGAGTATATCGGTCTAGGCACATAGGTTCTAAAATCCTCTACATACATACATACATACATACATACATACATACATACATACATACATATTTCAAATCTTTATACAATGATGATCATGAAAGATACATGAGCCACCGAAGCGGCAATTTTCTCTGATGAGATTGTGTCTGATTCTCCATATTAGATTTGTGCCAATCATTACGCTACTGAGCAATACTTGGCAACAGCTTTAGCAACAACGTTGGGGAGACCAAGGATTTTCAATCCACGACGAAATCGATAATGGGCATGACCGAGCAATCGATCACAAAGACGATGATTTTGCAGCTAATATATAGTAAGCAGATTACAAAGAGGCTGATACTTTTGTTGAATTTAGCTTTATAGCAGTCCTCAATGAAAGCGTCAAAGGGACAAGGAATTTCAACTATAAAGCACTTCATATTATCGCAATCAATGAGGAATAGATCGGGTTTCCTTACTTGTATGACCTGAAATATATTGATAAATTAAATCTCCTCATCGTTATAGAAGTGTTGTATTTCGATATCCCTTTTTGTAAGTTTTTTACCAGTCTATATGCCTCGCAATATAATTATTCCGAAATTGCATGCAGCCATTTGCAACATGTGAAATTGTGTCATAAGGGTTGTTACAGAGAGGGCAAGACTTGCTGACCTAAGGATACATGACATGAAGCAAGGATTTGGGTTCAGCGATAGAAGCCTCGCGCCTTAGTGATGAACTTGATGACGTCATCACTTAAGTCACCGTTCATCAGGTGTTCCATTGAACATGCATAGTCTGTCTTCTCGAGGTCAGCAAGTCTTCCCTGTGATTCAAGTTCTTTCCAGTTCTTCAGTTCCAATTTTGTCTGCCTTTCGATAATAAAATGGTATGCCTTTTTATGACACGTTATGGTATCGTCACCAGCCTTTATAGCTCGTTATGCATAATCTTCCATTCACATTAATAAGAAAATCTCAAGTTTAGAGCAAATGTTGTTTAGTTCGAGCAATGATGATTTACTCAAACATGTTCTTGTGTTCTTAACAACTAGTCCACTCTGGTCGATTTCATATCCTGCAAAGCTATTGTTTTGATCAGCTTCTTTTACTTTCCTTTTCTGCATATGTAGTTAAAAATACTTTTTATAGTCTTATTTTTATAAGTGACCAAAACTTCAGTACAAGAGATATTGATGGAAAAAGACGTAAAACATTATTTAGAAAAGACAAAGACGAATAAATGTAAACCAGCGTAAACGAGGCTTACACATATCAGATTTTCTAATACTCCTTAGTGACGAAAAATACTGAAGGAAATTCATGCAAGCACGTGTTGATATAGAGAAATCATGTGTGTAATTAAATTGAAATTCCTGATGTGGTTGGTTTTTGTTGATAAACATGGTGGGAATTCTGATAGTGGAGATTCCTTCTCTTCCAGCAATATGACAATGACTGAAAATTGTGGGGAGTAATAATTACTTATTCGTATCATTTTCTTTGCTTATGTGAATGTTTCGGTTTGTTTAAGTGATGTTTGGATTTATCCAGTGCATTTGCCTTGCATTATTTTATTCGTGAGAAAAGGACATTTTTTAAATTATGTGACATCGTCACATAGAATTTTATTAGGGGGTAAAGCATACACCCTCTCAGAACGAATGGAATCATCGACTCGCCCCAAAAGCTTTTAATGAACTGACAGGAATAAAAAAATCCTACTTTAGTTACTATATAGTAACGAATTTAGCAACTATAAAGTAAGAAGAAGTTTTACTAAAAAGGCACTTTTTAAGACATGTTTATACATTTTTACTAAAAAAGTCACTTGTTTAGACTTTTTACTTAACTACTCATTTCTTATCCAAGTAGATTGCGCCTCAGGCCTATGAAGTTACTAAACTATAAAAAAATCCTCTTTTTACGGACTCTAATAAACTGCAATACTATGATGCAGTTTATTCCGTTATACACTCAGCAAAAAAAGAAAGTCCCCGTCTGATACTTTTTGACGTAACTCAAAAAGTATTTAATTTATTTTTATTATTCAAAAACTTATAGATTTGCAAATTTCTTACGCACAAAATGACAATTTACTTTTGCCCGATAGACATCGTTTTAACCATGAAATCGTCCATTTTATGAAATTTCATACAACAAAAAAGAAGTTGCATTTTTATCTGCAAATTCAATTTCACACAGTAAAGTGAAAAAAAATACTCATTACTTTCTGGTCATAAAACATCATTTATTACTCCATTTCAAAAGCTTATCAACTCAGCAAGGAAACAAGCTGTTCAATGTTCAATAATGGTAGGTCCACCGTCCTTCTCAATGACTTCCAGACACCTCTTGTTGACCAAAGTGCATATACGCTGCTGTCTGCTTCATTCTTGATGTCATCCCACAGGTTCTCAATGGCAATGGGACTGCAATCAGGCGATCTTGCCGGCCATTCCATGCGCTCAATCCGTTGTCTTCCAGATACCGGTTGGTGAATCATCACCAATTGCTGCGGCAATACCTCATCAACATATCGACGGGCAGTCAAGCGACCTGGAATGGAGACAAGGTCTGTCTTTCCATCGGCACTGACTCCACCCCACATCATCACACTTCTGGCTTGGTAGGGCTCTACTTCCTGAATGCAGTCGCTGTTCACATGCAACATGCAAAACCCAACACAGATAACACGATGACATGATTTTTACTTTTTAATCCCAAAGAATTCCACAGTAAAATAGATTATGTAAATCTCTTAGAGCAGCCCTTTTCTTTTCAATGTGAATATGTAACAACACACGGACAGAGCAACAGCAGTAGTATTCACCTGTTCAAGAAATTGGGAATGAAATGTTTAACCGTACACACTTGGAAATCAAACTTCTACGTTTCAGGAAAAAAATTCAACTTTTTCCCTTGCATGAAATTTCATAAAATGGACGATTTCATGGCAAAAACGGGCAAAGTAAATTGTAATTTTGTGCGTAAGAAATTTGCGCATCCATCAGTTTTTGAATAATAAAAATAAATGAAATACTTTTTGAGTTACCTCAAAAAGTATCAGACGGGGACTTTCTTTTTTTGCTGAGTGTAGAACATACATCTGAGAAAAACCCACTTAATGTCACTGAAAACCCCACATAATGTCAAAAAACACACTCTATGTTCATTTATAAATTTGATTAGATAACTGTTTTGCGCCGCAGGCCTATAAATTTAGTGATCTATTTTTTTTATAAATAGGTTGCGCCGCAGGCCGACAGCTCCTTAAAGAGGACAGGGCTTGAAGAATGAGGGAAATCGTGGGGTAAAAAAAGGTTACGCCGCATGCATATAAAGTCGCTTAGATAACGGTTGTGCGCCGCAGGCCTATAAATTTAACTAAGATAACTGTTTTGCGCCACAGGCCTATAAATATAGTGAAATTCCTATATAAGTGAGGACCCCATAAATCTAATCTAATCTAATCTAAATTTACTAATGTAATCATTTTCTTAGACAAGAGGGTTGCGCCGCAGGCCTATAAATTTACTAATCTAATTTTTTTCTTAGATAACCGTTTTGCGCCGCAGGCCTATAAAGCCCTGTGATCTATTCACGCACCCCAATGACTTAGGGTTAGGGCTAAAACCCAGTGATCTACCACCCCCCCCCCCCTTTTTTTTTTTTTTTTTTTTGTGACTTAGTGTTAGGGCGAAAGCCCAGTGATCTACTCACCCCAGTGACTTAGGGTTAGGGCGAAAGCCCAGTGACCTACTCACCACAGTGACTTAGGTTAGGGCGAAGCCCAGTGATCTACTCACCCCAGTGACTTAGATTTAGGGCGAAAGCCCGGTGATCTATTCACCCTAGTGATTTAGGGTTAGGGCTAAGCCCAGTGATCTACTCACCCCAGTGACTTAGGTTTAGGGCAAAAGCCCGGTGATCTACTCACCCCAGTGACTTAGGGCTAGGGCTAAGCCCAGTGATCTACTCACCCCAGTGACTTAGGTTAGGGCGAAAGCCCGGTGATCTACTCACCCCAGTGACTTAGAGTTAGGGCTAAAGCCGCAGGCCTATAAAGCCTAGTGATCTATTCACCCTAGTGATTTAGGGTTAGGGCGAAAGCCCGGTGATCTATTCACCCCAATGACTTAGGGTTAGGGCGAAAGCCCAGTGATCTACTCACCCCAGTGACTTAGGGTTAGGGCGAAAGCCCAGTGATCTACTTGACCCAGTGACTTAGGGTTATGATTAGAGTTAGGGTTAATCCTAAACCCAAACTCTAAACTCTAAAGTCCCATTTTGTTGTCATTTATTAAACTGCTCTTAGGATGATATTTGACATATAAACAATTAAAAAATAAGTACCCCTGAAAAATGTGCATTTTTTCTGGACCAGTTAGGCTCCTTAACCTTAAGGCTTCTGTTACAAAAATGTACAATGTACACGGAAATGTTACGCATTTAAAAGGCAAAAAGAAATCACACAATTTGAATCACCCAATTTGAAATGACGTCATTTATTAAAGTTGACCCATTTATTCTCTTCTCACCTCAATTTATTTCCCAAAAATGTATAGATGTAAACATGCATTTTATTTATTTTGTTTGCTTGTTTGTTGTTTTTTATTTTAATTTCTACGAAGTACAGTAAATTAGGGTCACCCAAGCAAAACAATGTTAATGCTTCCAAAACATTTCAAAGGAATTGAGCACCTGGAATGGCCATCAAAGTTCCCAGACTTGAAGCCAATTGAACATTTCTTTGCCCTTCTCGACCCAATTCAAATAGCAGGAACCTGTTATAACTGGTAGATGCTATTCAGCAGGTACCTGTTATAACTGACTCAATGTATACACTGCATACAGTGCTATACAGCAGGTACCAGTGGAACGGGTTACTGTTCCTTAACGTATTGTACACGCGTATTTCCAACCCTGGACTTAGTAATGTTTCTCTTTACTCTAAAATAATATTGAAATACATTTATTTTAAAAAGGCCATGGTTGGATTCGAACCTGTGCGGGAGGATGTGGGAGGAGATTGATTTTAATCCTACATAAGCTTTACGGAATAAAGCGATAATACTATTGTGATATGATAGCACTGTATGCAGTGTATACATTGAGTCAGTTATAACAGGTACCTGCTGAATAGCAATAGCATTTACCAGTTATAACAGGTTCCTGCTATGTGAATTGGGTGCCTTCTCAAACAAGAAGCGGATAAAAAATAAAAATCACAGCAGCAGCTGAATCCTGTAAAGCGCATGGTCGAATCGACCAAGGCCATGTCAGTATTAACTCTTATCAACAAGATGCTCCGACGATGTATTAATACAACAACAACAGGAACAAACAACTTCCATTTCCACAAAACCCTATTTTAAAATATGTTTGGATGCATAACAACATTGCTTTGCTTGAGTGACTCTAATTTCTCCAATTTAATGTACTTCGCAGGAAAATTAAAAACAAAAAACTTTTTCTTTTTTTAACTTTTAATGTTGATCCAGGTCCCTATACAAATTGAGATGGACCTTTTTTACCAATGGTCGCAGGTGGTACAAACTATACATTTTGGAATCCTTATGACTAAACGGACAATATGGCACACCATTCAACTTGATACAGCTTTCGACACTCTAGCGAATGCCATCATCACAGCAAACTAAACAGTGATGATGTTGCGCCTTATACACCAGTAAACAAAGAGGAGACTACTCAAAGGATGGGGTACACTACTCAAAAGATGCCCCTCGACCAATGAACCGGAAACTTAATTACTGGGGTATCCTTTGATCATCTGTTATTGTTTTCTCCCCCTTTGTTTAGTTTAGTTTGCTCTGATGATGGCATTCGCTAGAGTGTTGAATATTATTTTCTACTCATATTTAGTTCTAGTTGACATTTTTAATTAATACAGAAAAAAATAAATTTCAAAATTTCTGAGTCAGCCTTTAACAATTCAGAACATAAGGCTATACACATTGCCGATCCATACACGTCCTCCCAGGTTTTCTCCGAGTTTCCTCCTGCATCTAAAATCGGACATCTTTCCATAAAGCTTTCCTTGTCGTTCTGGATTTAAACGTTGTATTGTAGTAGCCTAAGGCGCTCCACACCGGCGCCCTGAGCACTTCGGTGGATTTGTCGTGCGTTATAAGAATTAAATAATTATTATTATACACATGTATATGTCATACCCCGCATACTTTTCATAATTATTGTTCATAATACAACATGTCAATGATTTTTTTAAATGGCTGCCGTACCTTATTTATTGCAATAGATGTTATGCCAATACATCTGGTTTGGCTTTAAAATTTGAGGGCTAAAAAGTCCTTTGATAATGAATTCATGGCTTGATTTCTCCTTGAATGTGAAAATTGACAAGGATCCTTCAACACACAAATATACATTACTCTTCATGTGCAGAACCTTTATCCAATCCTATTATTGCACATTGTTTTCAACGTGTTTGTGTCCCTGGTCAAGTTAATTGTCTCGTCGACCCAAGCGAAACTGGGGTGCTGCTATGGGGAATATTACAATCTAAGTGCTGATAGGCTTGTGCACTTGCAAGGCATATCTTTGAGCAGCCACCTAGATGACAACAGCGCTTTGAGCCTGTTTACGGGATTAAGCGCGATATAAAAACTGGTTATTATTATATTTATTATTATTATTAGACAATGTCAGATGAATATTATCGAGAATCATCAACATATGCAGTTAAAATAATGTTGGTATGAAGAACCTAATGATGACCTTGCTGTAAAGAAAACCTACATGCGTTTTTTTGTGCGAGTTTGCCTTTTGTTCATTTTCTCCCTATAATTAGTAATGATTTCTCCAATTGTATACAAATACGGGTTAATGCCCGAATTTATAGGCAAGATAAAGGTAACTGACCATGCATACACGGATGGGGGCAGAGTAACTACCCTTGTTTGTACCAAAATACCAAGAATAATGACCGGCAACCAACAGGACAAGTCTGTGGCCACTACAGCTGCCACTCTGGTAGTCAGTTGAATTTGCTCGTTTAATTCTCTGGTACGTCCTGATTGTTTTGATGACTTTTGAACAGCTTTTACAATCTCTACATAGCAGCCAATTACTGCTATATAACATAAGCAGTTGAGGCCAAGAAAAATGGCTGATGAGAAATACAGACCATTAGCAAGCCCTTCAAATTGCGTAATAAACATGGTTTTGTTGTAACGAAAATTTTTATTGTCAACTGCCTCTTGTAGTTCATCAGTGGAGTACCTTTTAGTTAAAGTTAATGGGAGGCCAATACAGACATGTGAGTTATCATAAAATTTGAAATTTTGCCCGGATAAGGCCGAAGGAATAATTCCTAAAGCGGTTGCAAAAGCCCACGTTAATGTAATTATTACTGTGGTTGATGATTTACCAAACTTTCTAGTAGAATATGGGAATCGAATGTTAATAAACCTGTCAATGCTGATGAGTGTGACAAAGAAAACAGAAGCCTCACTAGAAATTATTGATATTGCCCCAGCAATTCTGCAAGTAAAGCTTGACCTCCAGACTTCAGATTGCATCGGGAAATTTCCTCCAAAATATATATCAGCAAAGGCTATGATCATCATATAGATACCCATAAGTAAATCGGCTGCAGCCAGGTTGCTGAGAAATAAGCCCTGAACCTTACTGTTTTGAGAGTTTTTCTTTTGTGATCGCCAAACCAAAACAAAGATATTTCCACCAAGTGCATTTAAACCAACAATCCACATTATGATCACCAATACCCTGTCTGATAATAGCCTATCACATGTGAGATATGGTGACCTGTCGTAAGCTGCACTGCAGTTGACATCAGTGGACACATAACATTCGCAAATCTCATGCTGACTGACGTACAATTCCGTTATTTTAAGAAGGTTAGAGAATGAATTACCATCTATCCTAGTCAATTCATTCCCTCTCAAGTTAAGGAAATTTAAATTGTGCAAATTCTCAATATTGGGTATATCTTTCAATTGATTTTCTGATAGTTCAAGGAATTTGAGAATCATTGTATCTGAGAATATATCATGATGTAAATATGTGAGGTGATTTCTAGACAGGTAAATTGTTTGCAGCTTTATTAACCCCTCAAAAACACGACTTCCTAGGCTTTCCAATTGGTTATTATGTAAAAATAGAGACTCCAAATTACCTAGGCCATGAAAACCATCGTCAGACAACTTAGCCAATTTGTTGTCAAATACTGAGAGCATTTGTAGGCGTTTCAGACCAAGAAAAATATCAGCTTGCAATATAATTAATCGATTACCATACAAAAACAGGAAGTTAAGATTATCTAATCCATGAAACGACTCATTTGGTAAATTACCAAGGTAATTGTTAGACAGGTCAAGATGAGTAAGTTTTTCCAGGTTTTCAAACATCCTAGAATTAATAGTGACCAACTGGATATGGTTCAGAAACAATAGGTTCAAATTTCTTAGCTCCCAGAGCGATCCTTTTGACATTGCTGTTAATTTATTCTTTCCCAGATTAAGGGTGCTCAACTTTCTCAAATCCTCAAATAAATCAACGTTTAATGTGACTAATTTGTTTCTATGTAGCATAAGTTTATTTAGATTATCTAGTCCTGAAAACAGTCCATCTGGTAGCGAACTCAACATATTGGTGTGCAGAGACAAGATGGTTAGTTTGCTCAAACCCTTAAGTAATTTTGGACTCAATGCATTCAGTTTGTTTTCATGGAGAAACAGTTCATTTAGATTTTCTAATCCTGTAAATAATCCAACTGGTAGCAAACTTAACAGGTTGGTATTCAAAAACAAACTGGTTAGTTTGGTCAAACTCTCAAATATTCTAGAATTTAAGGCATTCAATTGATTTTCATTTAGGAACAGTGCACTAAGATCATCTAATCCTGAAAACAACCCAATTGGTAGCATACTCAACCTGTTGGTGTTCAGAGACAAGGTGGTTAATGTAATCAAATTTTTAAACAATGTAATCTTCAGTGCCACCAGTTGATTTTCTTCCAAGTACAGTCTATTCAGGCTTCCCAATCCCCTAAATATCCCAGCTGGAATTGCACTTAATTTGTTCAGCGCCAGATTTAAGAGTCGAAGTTCTGTCAAATCTTGAAATACCCCAGCATCCAGGGTGATCAATCGATTGCCGTACAGGTTCAATTGATACAGGTTTTGTAACCCTTGAAATAATTCAGGTTGAAGTGTATTCAGTAAATTGCTTTGCAAAGACAAAGTATTAAGACGGTCTAATCCCCAAAACAAATCAAGGGGCAGCGCATTTATCATATTAGTATAAAGATAAAGCGTAGTTACCTTGCTCAACCCTTGAAATAGCCCAGTCTGCATTGTCACCAATTTATTTCCATCAAGGTGTATTTCTTTCAGATTTATCAAGCCCTGAAACATTTGTTCTGGCAGTGTCCTTAATTCATTGTTGTGAAGACGTAGAATTGTTAACCTGCTCAAATCTTGAAATAATCCAACATCCAATATCCTGAGTTGGTTTTCATTAATCTTAAGTTGGTTTAGATTGACCATCCCATGAAACAGGTCAACCTCCAGTGTACTCAAATTGTTATTGTAGAGAGTAAGGACAGTCAACTTGCTTAACCCATGAAATGTCCCAGAGTTTATTGTAAATAACTGGTTTTTATGTAAATAAAGTACATTAAGATTGTCCAACCCCAGAAATACACCATCTTGTAGTACTCTCAACTTGTTTCCATAGAGATCGAGAGTAGTAGTCATATGTAAACCCCAAAACATATCAGTAGTCAATGAAATCAATTGGTTTGCAAACAACCATATTTCTTGCAAAGCTTTTAAACCCTGAAAAGATCTAGCTTGTAATATACTGAACTTATTGTAGGTTATATCTAAGAAAATTAGCTGATTGAAATTTTGAAATAACTCATCATTCAGTGTGACCAATCGGTTTCCTATCAGATACAGTTCCTTCAAGTTATGTAAGTCTGAAAACAATCTTACTGGTAATGTTCTAATGTTATTGAATCCAAGGTGAAGGAAAGTTAAATTTCCCAAACCCTTAAATATCCCAGTATTTAAAACTGCTAAAGCATTTGTAGAAAGAAAAAGCCTATCTAAATTACTCAACGCCAAAAATGTTCCTGTTATCAAAGTGTGTAACCTATTATAATCAAGGTTAAGGTTGTTAGTTTGTGTAAAGCTTGAAACAGGCCATCAGCAGTGACCAATTGATTGTTATTCAGTTCTAGACTGTCAAGGTTGGGTAACTTTCTAAACAGCTCTTCTGGTATTTTTACCAACTGATTTCCTTCCAAGTCAAGATAGGTTAACCTCTCTAAACCCAGAAATAATCCCGTATTCAGTGTGACCAATTGGTTACGGGCCAGGGACAGTTCAGACAGATGTTCTAACCCTGAAAACGATTCGACTTCCAATGTACTCAACATGTTTGTGTGCAGATATAAAATGTTTAACTTGCTCATATCTTGAAATAATCTGGCATTTAATTTGATTAGGCGATTGATGTGGAGATACATTTCTTCCAAATTTTGCAACCCTTGAAAGCACCCAACTGGCAAGTGACTCAACTTATTTTCTGACGCATACAGACGAATCAGATTACCTAAATTCTCAAACAAACCAACATTCAGTGTGACCATTTGATTATGTCGCAGACCGAGGATATAGATATTTTCTAACCCAGAAAACAGTTCGTGCGGTAGTACTTTCAATTGATTGTTAAACAGATCCAGACGAGTTAGCCTCTTTAAGTTATAGAACAGTCTTGAGTTAAGTGTAGTTAAGTGATTTGAATGTAGTTGCAGTTCATTGAGATTTCCAAACCCTAAAAATATGTTGTCATATAATTCACGTAACTTATTACCATGAAGTTCAAGATGAGTTAGTTTCTCTAAACCCTGAAATACACCTGTACTCAAGGCAACTAATTGGTTTTTACCAAGCAGCAATTTGTTCAGATTTTCTAACCCCTCAAATATTCCAGTTTGTAATTCACTCAACCCATTGTGTTCCAGAAACAAGATTGTAAGTCTGTCCAGACCCTGGAATAATCCAATATTCAAAACTAATTGGTTGTTATTTAGATTCAGTTCATTGAGGTTGTCTAAACCCTGAAATAACCCAACTGGCAACTTACCCAAAATGTTGTTGTGCAGAAGGAGGATCGTTAAATTTCCTAAATCTTGAAACAATCCAACATTTAATGTGACTAACTGGTTGTTGTGAAGACTAAGTTTGTTTAAATTTGCCAATCCTCTGAATAATCCAACAGGTAATTTGTGCAATTTATTGTTATATAGATCAAGGACAGTTAGCATACCTAAACCCCCAAATGAGGTGGAATTCAATGTAGTCAATCGGTTTCCATCCAGATACAATAGCTTAAGGTTTTCCAATCCTTCAAAGGCTTGAGCCGACAATGCATGCAATTTGTTATTGAATGCTGAGAGGATAGTCAACCTACCCAAGCCTACGAAAATTCCCGAATTTATTGTTTCCAGCTGGTTTCCAAACAGCTCCACCTGATATAGATAATGTAATCCTGAAAATAATCCTACTGGCAGTGAAGTCAGCATATTGTTCTGTAGGTACAGGAAGGTTAGGAAGACAAGATCTTCAAATATTCCATCATCCAATTTAGTCAAGTGATTTGCATGTAGGTAAAGTTGATTAAGATTCCTCAACCCTGAAAAGGCTCCAATTTGTATGGTTCTTAAGTTGTTCTCATGCAGAGTCAGAACAGTAAGTCTGACTAATCCTTGAAAAACACTGGCTTGCAGAATTTGAAATTGATTTTTTATGCAGATAGAGTGCATTTAGATTTTCTAACTCTTTTAACAACCCAGAAGATAATGTACTCAAATCATTTCCTACTAGAGTCAGATAAATTAATCTCTTCATACTTTGAAACATTCCTGCATTCAGTGTAATCAACTTATTTTCATGTAGGAATATATGAGTTAACCCATGGACATCTTGAAACAATTTGACCGGCAGCTTTCCTAACTGATTGAGGGCTAGATCCAATTGAGTTAGCTGGTGCAAACCTCGAAATAAACCATCTTGTAATGTAACCAATTGATTGCCTTGAAGTGCAAGTAAAAGTAAGGAATCTAAGCCATCAAACACACCAACATCAAGTACAGTTAGTTGATTATCCTGCAGCCATAATTCAACTAGGTTACCTAATCCATGAAACACTCGAGCTCCTAACTGTACTAACTCGTTATCCTGTAGGATTAGCATTAGTAAATTGCTAAGACCAACAAATGAATTGGCTTCCAGTTTTACTATGGTATTGTATTTAAGGTCTAATCCTAATATATCATTAGGATAGATGATTAATGTTTTTATCTGGTAGAAGTCATTGTCATTACATTGGAAAAGTACCTCTCTGTTACCCAGAGTGGCATTACAATGTGATGAAAGTAAGTCAATCCTACATACCCAGGATGCATATTCATTTTGACTATCACATTTTGTAATTTTGTTATCATATCCTTTCACTTCCAAGCAGTGGGATGTTTTACTTGTATTTGAAACAAAGTGGTCATTTTTTGTAACCGATTCAGGACACTGAGATATTGATTGTAATGCTGGTATTTTCTTTATTGAAAGGTCAACATTACCTTGCAAGGTGATCTGAAGATGTTTTTGCAAAAATACGATAGTGCATACTTCAATTTGTCCAGTAACCAAAACATACTTGTTAGGACAGTGTGCCAAGTCGTCTTCTCGTTCAATGTACAAGACAAAATTTCCATTCGATATAACTTGGTTCGGTATCTCTAAGAGTGCATTGAACTCTTTTGCAACAGTAACTTGAACATTGCAAATATGATGTGGACTCCCATGAAAGATGAAACTACCTTCTCTGGCATTGCTGTCATTAAGATTACATGCCTGAGTATTGTCAGCAACATTCCACAGTGGTTCCACAAATAGTTGTGCTTCTGTGATTCTAATCCATGCTAAGATGATAGTGAGAAGAATACAATTTATTTGTAGCACAGAACTGTAGTTACTAAAACCAGCCATCTTTGAAGTAACACCATTCAGAAAACTCTTCAGCTACATGGATGTTTAAGTTCTTCTCTATCACCAGCAAGGCGAGCAGGATCAACTGCAAAGTTCTCTTAAAGTTTTGTCCGTGATTGATACCAGAATATAGCAGCAAAAGAGAACGGTATTGCCTTCAGGCAGTGATTGACATAACGTAAATATTAAACACAGTTAACTAAAACTTCTTTAATTCACGACTGGTAATTATTCTTGCATGTAGTTCTTACAGGAGTTGAATTACTGAGCAAACCTCAATTTGTTCCACATAAGTCAATAACATTCCAACCAGGTATTTAGCACGTGGTATTTCTTACTTTAGTAATATGTGTTTAGTTTTGTATAGAAAATCAAAGTATAGAATTTTCAGCTATGTGCAAGTGCAAGTGATTTTTGTGTAAACAGACAAAGTTGTATTCTTGTAAATATTTCAGCTGTGTTTTTAAAATAGGTGCTTTATGCCGAATATTTGATGTGTGGGTTATGTTGTCATGGCAACCCCAGAAATGTTGATTACATTGCAATCAGCCAGAGTTTATTGTAGAGTGTCGGCATTGATTAAAGGAAAACCAGAATGTTTCAGGTGTTGTAGTTAAAATGCTGTAGAAATTTTTCCTTTCTCTCAATAGAAAATGAAATAGGCGATACTGATATAGTTCTGGTTGGCTAGAAAGTTAGTTCAATAGTTGTGTATTTTTACAGAAGTGCTTAAAATGGGTCTTTAAAACTTGAGGTTCCATCTGGTGTATATATCAAGTACATATCGCTTCTATTTAATTATTTAAAACAATTTTTTTATTGGCCCAAATGATGTAGTAATACAAACACATTTCCATTCCACTGCAATTCCTGTCACGATTCAAGATTCATTTGGCCATTCTCCTAAATTATCCTTGGAGGGAGAGAAGGAGGGAAAATCGAAAAGATTCGCAATTGGACAAAATAATTGATATTATTTTTTGAATAAAATTTGCCCACTGTTTATAATGCACTCCAAAACATAAGCATTGCCTCCCTCACTTGGATGCCACAGGAGGTATCATCTGTGTTCGTTTGTATTGTAACAAAACACGGACGTACATGGTGAAGAAGTAGTATGGATCTAATTTTGTAACTATTGTGAAATTTGAATCATTATGCCAATACAAATGTATTGACGAATTACGATCAGAATTCAATGTAAATAACGCTGACAAAATATAGTTGCAGATTTGCAGTTGCTGACTCCTTGAGGAGTTTCTTACGATATCCATAAACCTTGTTACCAATAAACTGACCAAGGTTTTGCCTCCGTCGAATAGAAGCGACTTCCTGGAATGGAGGATGACGTTGATGTCCTGCCTGGAGATGTGCGAGTATTTCTTGGCGAACGTCAGTGCTTTCTTGAGTAGGTCCTCTGTGATGGATGGGTAAAAGTCGATGATGTCGAAGCTGATGAAGGTGTGCTTGTCTTTGTCTTCAAGTTTCTGGAACCAGTTTCTATAACTGAGGTCGAGTTGAGCCACTGGTTGACTGAAGTTGCAGATCTGAAGAGAAATAGTGACTTGTGTCACCTAAAGAGAAATAATGACTTGTGTCGTAAACAAAAGAGAAATAATGACTTGTGTCACGACCTGTTCGACGTCACCATGGGCAGCTACGACGGCGCTGAAGTTTGTGACCTCATCGGCTTGTACATCCTCAACATACTATCCAAGAAGTTCGACAAGGGGAAAATTGGACTCTACAGAGACGACGGCTTAGCAGTTTTAAACAGAACATCCGGCACCGCATCCGACAGAATCAGGAAAGACAGCATAAAGACATTCAGAGATATCGGCCTCAACATCACCATCGACTGCAACCTGAAAATCACCAACTTCCTCGACATCACTCTCAACTTGGACAACGGCAGATACTACCCATACCGCAAACCCAACGACCGACCAGTCTACATCCACACGCTCTCCAACCACCCATCAAACATCATCAAGAACCTACCAGCCTCCATAAGCAGACGTATATCAGATATTTCATACAACAGAGATACCTTCAACAACGCATCAGCATTCTACAACGACGCTCTGAAAACCAGCGGATACAACGAGAACTCACATACAGAGAACCGTGCAACAGGACGACCCGCAAACGTAAACGTAACATCATCTGGTTTGACCCGCCTTTCAGCAAGAACGTCTCCACCAACATCGGACGATCGTTCATCAAGCTCATCGACAAACATTTCCCAGCCGTATCCAAACTCAACAAGATATTCAACCGGAACACCGTCAAGATCAGCTACAGCTGCATGCCCAACGTCGCCAGCATCATCAAAACCCACAACAAGAAGATCGCCGGAAAGGATAATCAACCCACACAACATGGATGCAACTGCCGCAACAAGGACCTGTGCCCACTGCAAGGAAACTGTTTGAAACCTAAAATCATCTACAGCGCCGAAGTCAAAGTAGCGAACAGGGACTTAACCAAACTTTACATCGGACTGACGGAACCACCTTTCAAGACTAGATTCAACAACCACAAGACATCCTTCAGAAATGAAAAGCACCAGAACAAGCTGGGATGCAGAGGAAATAGTTCTCTGTTAAGTCAGTAAAAGACACTTTTGAATCTGTCCAGTTTTAGTTATAGCTTCTCCAATTATAGATTTAAATATTCATAAGGATTACCAATATGAATGTTCTTGATTAAATAATAATTAAACTATTCGTAATTAATCAAATGAAGAACCAGAGTGGAGAAGGAACGAGGACAAGCTGATAGCTAGCATGTAAGCCCCCCCCTACACTAAAGCATACATCATCACCATTAACAATATAATACTGAATCACGGTATTCACAATAATATCAACAATATTTATTTTGTGTATTGTTTCAGTGCAATATTTTTGGTTTTACTACCATGTAGGTATTTAATTTGGTCTACAAATTCTTGTATGTATCAGCATTCGTGTTGACAATTCCTTTTCTGTATTGTATGTCAAAACTGATTCAGAGATTTTGAAATATATTTTTGGTGTAGTAATTAAAAATAGTCATCTAGAACTAAAGATAGTCACCTAAAATTCCTAATTCTACAGTTAGAGATGAATCGGATTCTTCGTTTTCATACGGTAACATTTATGCACAGTATAATAGTGCCATAGGATACCGTGTAAAACAAAAATTTGTATTAGTATTTGGACAAGCACTATATATAATGCAAAAACACGATTTGTTGAAAATTGAGTGCGCCCTCATGAGGAAATCTCTGAGTCGGTCTTTAAATTGTTGTAATAACAGTGACCAGTGCATTAAGCTCCTACTAGAGGACCTAGTATTTGTGAGCCATTTCAAAGCTTTGTGCCTTCAATTGTCTACTGAGACTGAGATATGATTGGATGTTCTTTAGACTATTGATCTAGTTGACTGAGAACCGCTCCAAGACCAGTTTTGGATGCATCTGTTTGCAATAAAAATTCCTTCTCAAAATTTGGTGGTTTGAGAATTGGTTCTGTAGCCAAATACTGTTTGAGATGGTGGAATGATTTTTCACCTTCAAATGATCAAATAACTCTGGGGGGCTCTTTATTCCTTGTGATATTTATCATCGGCCGAGAAATATCTTCATAATGAGGAATAAATTTTCTATAATACCCTGGCAAACAAGAAATGACCTGCCGTCTTTCTTTGTTTTGGGAGTAGGGAAATTCTTTACTGTCACAATTTTGTCTAGATTTGGTTTCAATTGGCCATTTCTAATTACATGACCTAGATAATTGACCTGTTGAAATGCAACAGTCAATCCTGTTTCCTCAATTTTGGGCAATACGATATCTGCATGTTTAAAAAATTCTCTTGCCACTAGTTACAAAATATTGCCACTTCATCAATATATTGACGACAAAATTGTTTCAATCTTTCAACACTTCATCTACTAATCTCTGAAATGCAGCACTTGAATTTACCAAATATGGCAAGTAGATCCAAATAGCATTACATTTTAAGCGAATTGCCGTCCACAGGTTCTTGATAGAACCATTTGATGAATTTAGCCGTCTCCAAAATTTCACCAATCTAGGCATTTCATATAGATCTATGATGATCGTTTTGTTCAATTCCCTAAAACCTGTACAAACGCGAATATCTCCATTTGGTTTTTGAACAGATACTATGGGAGAAGCATAAGCACTATTTATTTCCTCAATGACTCCTAGATTAAGCATATTAACATATCATCTTGCACTAATAGGAACTTCTGTAGTATAGTGTCAACTTTGTGCAAAGTAACATAATAACAAATCTTGCCAGGTTTGTGTTTTGTATACACAGGACCCAAATTCTCATCTACCAACTTGTATGGCACTCATCTTATTAAGATCTTGACCTAGATCTTGGATGATCCCTAATACACAAAAACACTGTGGTCTAGTGGTTAATCTCAAGCCTAGTAAGCGAGAGGATCGGGTTCGAGACCGTGTATTTTTCGTCTTTATTTAATTCAATGCTCGCCAGTTTCTCCGAACATCTATATAATATTGCCTTATAACTTTCTCGGGTTGTATCATTTACTTGATCCTAGCGTGCATTGATTGAGTTTCGCTTCGTCATAGGTTCTGCTAGAATCATGCATATAAGCCCACCCTTTATATAATATAATTACGGCCTCTGAAATGAAGATAGAAATACATTAGCGCTCGTTTCTCCGGTGTCCACGTAAGCACAGTCCTCTGTGGTCCAGTGGTTAATCTCAAGCCTAGTAAGCGAGAGGACCAGGTTCGAGACCGTGTATTTTTCCATCGAAGATGGTATAAATCGGAGTAGATAAAAGCCACTACATTGCAAGTTACCCTAGCATATGTGTAGCAAGCAAATGATTGGCAGAATATCACAGTCATGCACAGAGTTTGGTGGTTGTCTCATGTAGCAGTGCAAAGTCCTCTGGTTCCAATTATTTTAAGAATTAAGGACATGGTATATGCCTACTAGGAAATTCATTTACATTTCCTAAGCAGCTAGAAACAAAACTTTTGATTGGATGACAGCCCACCCATCACAGTGGATAACTTCTCAGTTCATTGACATGTAATGGATGATATGACCCATGGTTTTGAGAGTACCATTATGTGTACAATGCCCAGACAACACACACGATGAGTTACAATATGCTCATCAACCAAGGGCACAGTTCAGTGGGTTGTACTTGTACATGCATTGACATGAACTGATCTTGTGTATTCTAGGTATCATATATTACACACAACACTCAGGGGTGTGTTTTCTAAATACACTTGTGAATGAAAGCTATTGAACTGTGTCATAGGAGTTGATAGTTCGTTGCCTCATAGTGACAAGCATTGTTTTAAAACCTGTTTCCTGTGAGTTTGAAGTTTGTAATCTCGGTGCAATGGACTGTGGTAAAAATATTTAGAATCTATTTGATTGAAAAACTACCCACAGTGTTCCACATTGCTGAACAACATAAGGGGGGGGGGGCTCTCGCCTATGAAATGGATATGACTGTATAAAGGCTGGCATTTCCAAACCAGTGGTATTTCAAAATTAAAGGTTGATGCATGAGTATGGTTGATGCCTGAAATGTATACTGTGGTTATATCATCTCTCTAATATACGAGACGGTTTCCTATGATCTCAAGTATTACACTAACATATTAAGTACTAACATCCTCGCTAAGCGATGGTTGTCTTTTTAAAAGACTATTCTTGTTTCATCTTTATTTAATTCAATGCTCGCCAGTTTCTCCCAACCTCTATATAATAATTGCCTTATCACTTTCTCGCGTTGTATCACTTACCTAATCCTCGCGTGCATTGATTAAGTTTCGCTTCGTCATAGGTTCTGCTAGAATCATGCATATAGGCCCACCCCTTCTAAAATATATAATATAATTACGGCCGCTTGAAATGAAGACAGAAATACATTAGCGCTCGTTTCTCCGGTGTCCACGTAAGCACAATTCTCTCTGGTCCAGTGGTTAATCTCAAGCCTTGTAAGCGAGAGGACCAGGTTCGAGACCGTGTATTTTTCGTCTTATTTAATTCAATCCTCGCCAGTTTCTCTGAGCCTCTATATAATATTTGGCTAATTATTTCAGCAACTGATATGGATGCCATACCAGACAGGTCATATTAAGAAAATTGAAAAGGCTTGTTCGTGCTTGTATTCCCGCCTCCGGGGGGATCTTACTAAGAGCTTATCTATGAATCCCGCCTTCAAAATTTGGGTCTCAGCTCAGTATCCAACCGATTTTAATACATCTCAATTGCATTGGTTAGTAAGTGTCTGTATGGCGTGTTTGATATTAACTCTTTGATTATATATAGGTCAATTATACACGATATATAGACACTAACAAATGCAATTGAGATGTACTAAAAGCGGTTGGATAATTACGTAAAACTTTTGCTCGGACTCCCAAAAATATAAGAGACAAGCTTGCCATCAATCCATCAATCTAAATTGAGCATCAAGTTCCACCTAGGAGAAAACAGTTGGTATTTTTTAGCATTACTGTAGTTTTTCATGTGCATTATACTTTTATTTTTATTATTATCTGTGTTGAATTGTTCGTAGTTTTCCACCGCTTATCTGTTCTTTTCTCCTTCTGTGTTGTTAAATAGTTTTTTGGGTTAGCCACTTTGATAGTGTCACATGCCACTGTTTGGTCTATTTCCGCCAGCCTACTTTTGTCTTCGTCCCTGTATGTTTCTGTACTTCTAGCGCAAATGCTGCGGACTCTCCTTTGCAGCCATGATGCTTCTGTAATCTTCTGGTTAATATATTTAATTAACATAATAGTGCAGTTTAATGTTTTATCTTTTTATGTGTATGTTTTTATGTTGGCAAATGAAATGAAATAACACAATAGTGTTGGTGTGTCGTTAAATACCAATACCTCCTCCTCAGCCTAGTTCTACAGAGAACCACAAATGCTGAAAATTACAATTTGCTTCTTACTCTGCGACATAATTTTATGAGTGTTTTCCCGGCCCCGAAAGTCCACTGTGTTAATTTAATTGTTCGGTTCCAGACATATAAAACAAATATTGCTCTAGTTTGGTAATTTAGAAGTTATGTGTACATACAATGCAAAAATCTGGCTTTGTTAAAAAATTAAGGGCGCCGTTCGCACGAAATCACTGAATATACATTAAGTATTGAAGTAGAAAAGGTCGTTGACAACGCCACTGTGGAAACTGCCCCAGAGTCGTAAGCGCTGGATGTCTATCTACTATAATGAAATTTTACAATTTTGACAGTGACCTTGATTTCCATTTCAACTGGTTACCGGTTTGTATTTTGCCTCGCCACACAAATTTTGCTCGGTCGTCGATAAAACAGCCTGAATGATTAATGTGTATGTTGGCACGTCATTCTCGTTATAAGAGAGAGAGAGAGAGACAAACAAGGAGATTAATCCAGTCTGCGTATGAGTCTAAGGATAAGTTTTACACTAAGTATCTTCTATACATTTGGGGTTTGTAATATTTGAAGTGGTGTTTAGAACGTTATTGTGACCAACAATGGCACACCACGATGATCATTCCGAAAACCATTTCGATAATCCTGATTCTTACGCCAATGCTTCGTATAGCTACAATGACACTATCATTTGCTACCAATTGCCGTGTGCAGATGGCAATCATGATGACCATGATGATCATCACGATGACCATGACTATCATGACGATCATAGTCACGCAAATCAAGATCACACTCTTGAATTGATTGTACTCTGTTTCCTGGCATTTTTCACAGTTGGCAACAATTCCTTGGTTCTTCTATCATTTTGGAAGGAGCGGCGCTTGCGAAAGTACTCCAACTTATACGTGATTAACCTTGCGGTGTCCGACTGGTTTGTAGGGGCGTTTAACATGCCATATAACATTGCTGATGGTTTAAAAGAACATAGGCTAGGTGTTTCATATATTACATGTCACTTAATCAACGGATTTCGTTATACGTTTGTTGGAGTTTCTATGTTCACTATCATTCTCATATGCTTTGACCGTTATCAGGCAATTTTCAATCCCATTAATCACTTCACTGAGCGCAACAAACAAGTTGCTTATCGCCGAATCTCTGTCGCATGGATCGTCTCCTCATTCGTCTGGTTTCCATTTATTACGGTATGGGGTATTCTCGATCAAGGAAAAAGCCTCCGTGATGGAGAATGTTTCCCGCTTTTCGGGACCAATCTCTGCTCCAGTCTCGCTGCTATCGCCCTATTTTTCTGGATTCCCTTCCCTATCATAGCGATTACATATGGTAAGATATACTTAAAAATTCGCAAAAAGTTAAAATACGGGATTAGAATGCCAAAATCACTTGGATACG
>JAMKCH010010260.1:0-30031 GCA_023653785.1 Ophioderma brevispina | reverse complement strand
CTTAATTAACGAATAAGCACATCATTACCATATCACTGTATACAAAGGTTGACTGGGGAACTTATATTCCCCTAACGTCTAATGATGAAATAACAAATCACTATCCCCTGCTAGTGCTAATAATAAATTTGAATAAACTGTATTTTTTTCTGTCTTATTTTACCTTATAGTTATTTTCTCCCATTTTAATGACACTAGGCAATTCTTGTTAATTCCTTTCATCACCCCATCCTCCTTTATTCCAATAGTCTATGAATTCATTGCCTTGAATAATAATTGAATAATGAAAACATTACTTAGCCTCTATTGCAAGCTGCATGGGGTTGTTTACAGCATTGGTGGTCTGTTCCGTTGGTATGTTGGTGTTGAAATTGTAATCTACATCCCATATCCACAAAAATGATTTGCTATGAGTGCTCCACAGGTGCCCAATGTTGGTTATTTGCCAAGGTTAGTTTGTCTAATTGGGTACAAATCAATTGGGACACTGATTACCAAGTTTAATTAAATAGTGAGCAATTGGAACTACAAATATGTTTACACATTTAATAAAACTCTGCTTCACAAAGTTCATATTTTTGGGAACTTTCAGAGTCAAGTTGATTACAGTGGATGTTTTTGAATTTGGAAGACTGATTCAATCATATAGACTAAAGATGTAAATCCTGTGGTATTTTTGGCCATATTGCAACAAAGGCATCGTCTGATGTATGTATTTGAGCTTATCGGTGAAGTTTGTTTGTCTGTCTGTCCGTTTGTCTATCATGTCACAACTTTTTTCAGGGAGATTGTTACTGCCATGGTTTTAAAGCACACTGATGTGTGATACCTTTTAATTTGTATACGGTTGCTGTGGAAAGGAATGAGACTGAGATGCTATTGTACTGATGAACCAGCACTTAAAAGGCTCATGGCCCGATCGCTAACAGCCCTCGTCACCAGGGACCCCAAATTTTACCGGAAGTGGTCCAAATTTTAGTATCAGAATAAAGCTAATATTTTTTCTCATTTACCCCTGTAAACTTAGGGCTAAAGGTGTTTAGTTTGGACGTTATGTGCGAAAATATGCCCATTTTGGTCGACCAATATTAATTTTAACAGCACTCTAGGGGCTTACAAAATCACGTTTTTTATGTCTCACCTCAATGGATTGAAATACCGGCGCGACAACTTTACAATGGAGTTTTGGGGGTGAAGTCCATTCTATTAAGATTAAATTTCATCTACTTAATCGGGCCATCCCCCCTTTAAGTATTTTTTGCTGGTTTTGTTTTGGAAATTGTACAAAACCACTTTCAAGACTGATGAGCGTGTGATCCATCATATCTGAATATTGTTTTTCAAACCGAATTTCTTTCCTTGTACTTTTCTTTGGGGTGTTTCCATAACTTGACCATGTTTACCTGACCATGTTTTAATTCGCAACATTTCTTGACAGAATAAAGCTGTATGTTGTTTAAAGGTTGTTGATTCATTGTTTCGAATCTGCTGATTTTACGGAACACCATTTTCTTAGTATTATAAGTTTAGTGTTAAGTTATGTGATCATGCATAAGACAGCATATTTTGGTTTATTTTCCAATTTATTATAACAATAAAACATAGGTAGCTTCACCCAATAAATTCAGTGTAATGTTAACCGTGTACTACCTGATCCTCAGTCCTCGATCCCCTACTCACATCCATCAAACCTGAGATTTTGGTACATTAGAAAGCTGTTGTTTTCTCACGTTAATTTGCAAATATTTTACCTAATCACATCCCATTTAGATTCTACAAGTGTAAATGAAAATAATTGTAAGTAATCTATGTTAATGTAATACAGTATTTAAAGGTATCGGCTCCATATCAAAATATTATATCTGATTCAAATGAAGTTGAATAAGTATATTGGCAAATTGCCTTCCTATAAGATACCAAAAAATTAAATATTGTAATTGGTTCGGGTCGCTTTAATGGCGCCAATTAACACTATGGCGCGTCATTTAATGCATTGCAATTCTAGTCATTTTGATTGTGAGTAGGAACCCCCCCCCGCATTAGTTTAATTGAATGGTTGAAATCACTTGGTTTGCAGACTATTATTATGAAGCTAGACAGATGATGCATTAACACAATCAGGATGTTTTGATGAAATCGAATGTGGCAGTGAAAGAAGAATGTCATAATAGGTATACAAAAGGATACTTCAATTACAGACAAAATCGTCACGGACAGTTGTTACTTTTTTATTCAAAAAATGAAGTGCTGTAGTGTTTGTGAAAAAGACAGTTACAAACACGTAAATGCAAAACTATGAAATTAGTTGCAATGGATGTGATATTTTTACATTTTGTATCTGCAGGAATTTAGCATATGTGTTTTTCCCCAGACAAATAAATGTGCCATTAATGTTTTGATTTTGGTAGTTTTTTGGAAATTGCACTATGTTAGTATCAGTAACATGTGCAGGATGGTTTGAGTGGGGGCACAAGAATAATTTTCCCCCCGACTGGATGGTAAATAAACTACACAAACACAATAATTGAAATAAACAACATAGGAATTACAGATTAATTTTACCCTTTGCCCAATATCACATCTAGTAAGTGGATCATAAACTTTGAAGCTCTTATTTTTTCACCTCTGACCAAAATAAATATACAGATAAATATTATAGAGAAGCTCGGAGAAACTGGCGAGCACAGAACCAAATAAAATTATAAAGACGAAAAATACACGGTCTCGAACCCCGACCTCTCGCTATCTAGGCGTGAGAATTACCGCTGGGCCACAGAGGACTGTGTTTACGCGGATACCAGAGAAACGAGCGCTAATGCATTTCAGTCTTTATTTCAGAGTTTCAAGCGGCCGTAATTATATTATATATTTTTAGAAAGATCGTCATAGATTCTGCTAGAATCATGCATCATAGGCCCACCCTTCTAAAAATATAAATATACAGACACAGATCCAGAGGAAAAAGGGCTAACTCTACTAAATGAGTTACGCTTAGAAGACATGTCACAAATTTACATGAAAATACCATTAATTTTGTACAGCACAGGTGCTTATAAATAATTGCTAGCCAATTTGACAAATTGCATTGCTAGCTTCTATATCATGGCATGCATACTTTATAGGATCGTGCTCCAAACACTTTGTCTCTTTACTCCCATTGCTCATTCTGAAAAAAAATAAGAAATAAGAAAATATATTTTTTCAAAGAAAAAAATACAAGTCTTATAAAAAAAAATGTTTGCAATGTCTATGTCTACATAGTTTATTGTGTTTGAAAGTACTTTGTTAGTGATAGAAGGTAGACCATTATGTCCACCTTCAATAACTCCCCAACAGTACTTAGTCCCCTATTTCCAGACACATATTTCCAAATAGTCTGGCTTATCCCCTTCTGTCACCTGTGATAAATGCTGATGGCTGTGTTATTGTGGTGCTTGGGGTAGTAATGATTGATTTGGGGTTATTACCAATTATCAATGAGCTGGCTCTGTGCTGTCTACCCAAGATGGATGCTTGGATGAAGTAGGTCTAGTCTCTTACAAAGACACTGTTTGTCGCATAGGTTCTGTATAGAGTGTGTGTGTTTCTTGATAATAAACAACTTGACAATAGATTTGGTTGAATTTAGAAATTGGGTATCCTGCCCAGAAGTAATGATTGTGACTGCCTAGTGTTAAAAATTAAATATAGTTTAAAATGTTAACAAAAATCATGTAACAGAATTTGAAATGTTCATTTGGGGAATTGTTGAAATAAAATTAACCCTTCATTTTGTGGCGCAAACATCTATTAAGTGGTTGTTCCATTTGTGTATGTTTCTCTACCTTTTCTTGATATAAGAGCCTGGCCTTAGCGCATACACTCCATCAAGTACGGTGAAAACAAACTTGCGGTTTTGATGGTAGAACCACTAATGCATGGTTGCAAAGCCCTATTCAATTCAGTGCTAATATTGATGGTTACCAACTAAACGGCAGTATTTTTTTTTTGTTTATATCTTGTGAATGAATGGGATTTGAGGGCTCAAATTTCAGGACGACAATGAGAACAATAAGGCCTTTCATAGATATCAAATCGCTACTACTTCCGAGTAAATCAGGGGGTCCAAAGGATCGGAAACACGCAACCTTTAAAGTACTGGTTGTAATCATTTTCATTTTAATCTCAAATTTTTGGCAAATACAACACATTAAGTACTCTTGTACGTCATTTTCATTTGAACATTTATTGTAATACAACTATATAATTACTGTGCTGTCATATAAGTACTATTTTCAGGGCTGCTTTAATCTGAATGGGCCTCCTAGGTAGTTTGATTAATTTTGAGCCATGAAGATGGAAATTAGCTACATTTGAACTTCCAGCCACTTTGGCCTTGGGTGAATAATTACATAGTGATATAAAAAGTGGCCTAGTAGTACAATTTTTGTTAATTACACATTGTAATTACATTGACAGTTATTAAGCCACTTAGTTTTATAGTCGGGCTCCCATATCAGAGCTACGCAAAATTTTGGTGGTTTGAGTATAACGGTATATATCAAAAAAGTAAATTTGCGCAGCATGTTTCATATTTAAACCCACCAGTTAGGGGGAAAACACATACAAAACCTGGCTCTCAGTTATGCAAACTATTTACTCTCTCTCAAATTTGATCATTTTCAATTTTAAATTGATCAATTCAAATCATCAAGACCTGCAGGGAACGACAATTGCTCAAATTTTGTTTTTAATAATGTTTTTTTCAACAATTTAAATGATGTATTAATTTCCCCACACTGTTTTGAAAGTGCTTTATTATTACAAAACCAGAATTAACAAAAAATACCAACGCACACACTTTTTGATAACTGATTTGGATTATTTATTCCATAACACATCCTGTGTAAATTTTATTTATTTATTAAAAACGAAATTTTCATCGTGGGCAATATGATTTGTCTTAAAAGTCCTAGTTTTACACGCTCTCTAATGGAAAATGGCATATGAGGGTGCTATAACACTACAAACACTGACTTTTGTAGCCTATATGCAAGATTTCCCACAATGGATTTTTCTGAGTTTTGCAGAGATAATGCTACCTTGTATATCCCTACTTTCTCAGTTGTCAAAGCTTGTTGCCACTGGCTTAGAATTGTTTTAAAAAAAATAAAAGAGACATTTGCACCAACAGGTCAAACAGCTGTCCCATGACCATATTTGTAATCATTATGAAAACATGCATCAATAAGTCCACACTAGACTGCCTTAGGTGAGTGGTTTTTTGAGGTGGCTTCCAACATTACATACAGTTTGTTTTGTTCATTAAGTGCCAAAATCACAGTGGAAGAACCATCTTTAACCAGCTGATGTATAGTTTAATCGTCCAGGTTGATCAGTTCTATATTCCTCTTGTAGACCTCACATCATCTATGATGTGGCTAATGGTTTGTGGCTCTCCACAATTCCAGTTTTGGTAAGAGTTCCACACCGATCTTGTGAAGGAAGTGGGGCCAATGCCAGTTCTGAGTCTGTTGAGGTTTGACCCTGCTTTTCTAATCAAGGTCACAGCCTTTTGGGCTTGCCTAGCATGGCTGTTCAAGAACATGCTTTAGTTTAGGTTCAAGGTAGAGGAGGACCATTGCTCAGACCACCTTTCATTGAATTTAGAGGAAGCTTATAGGGTACTGCGAATGCTGTCATGGATTGGGTAGCAAGTGATTCCCTGGAATTCTCTGATCCCAAAGGGGGTAGGCACACGCACACAACAAACTGCCACATGCAGTAAAACTTTTAAAAGTGCAAAGTTATATTAAGACCATGTGCTCAACAGCCAGCTGGGTGACTTCTTGCGTGTTGTATTGAAGCATTCAAGACAGGTGCACTCACTGTCAATGTCAACATTGAAAATTATCATCTCTAATTATAAGTCTTTTTTGTTATATGCGTTTTGGATGCACGAACTGCTCGAATAAACCATTTAAATTATCAGAGAAAAACACATATGTTGTTATGCGCAAGTGTTTTCTGTCTACCGTCATGAAATATTACCCAAGGAATTGACTACAGTTATGTTATCCCATTTAACAAAAATTGATTGACAGTAGGTCAGCATTTGCTCTTCTAAGACATTGCTATATACTTTGGTTACTTTCTACAACATGTGGCAAATGGTTTAGACTTCTGGGTGGATGGCCTTTTCATGATAGCATCTTCTTCAAGCACATACCACGCAATGGGCCATAAATTTACTTTGAAATAAATCCAGCTAGTATATTTTATTATGTTGCCAGGATCCATGATCAGACTGCATGGAGAGGCAAGCTCTTCAGCGTGTGAATATATTTTATGAAAGTTTGTGAGTTCAATCTCATAGTCACGACAGGTTCACAATTGAATCTGTGTTGTATGCTTGTAAATGCGCAGACATATGTATGAGCCTATTCTGTAGGCTATTATTTAGTACACAATACAAATATTTCTTTCTGCAAATTGGTTTTTGATCATTTAAAAGCTTAAGCTTCAACTATATGAGCTGTTATTTTTGTAGTATTTAAAATTTGAATTTCAAAAAAGTAAAATAAAATTTAGGTTGGGTAAAGCACACAATTTTTTTTTTTAGGTTGGGTGTTTTGTTTTAGGAAAGTCAAAATGCCCCAAATTTGGCACTTTGGGGGCTTTAAAAAAATTACTTACAAAAAAATAATTTCAGACCAACCAGACCTTCAATTGTTCACCACTAAAGGGCAACACAATTATTTTTTTGTTTTGGCTGATGGATTAGGTTTAGACAACAGATAGTTCGTAGGTTCAACTACACAACTACACAATCAGTGTAAGATTGGCCAGTGGCGTACCACCGGGGGGGGAGGGGGAAGTGGCCCCCTCTGGCTCGATAAAGCGTAACGATGTGGACCAAAATATGCATTTTATCCCTCATTTTCGGGGAATTTCAATTTCAAAACGCAATTTCAGCTTAAAAATTTGGCAACATTAAGTGATTGACAGATTTTCGCGCACGTCGACCCCCTCTGGCTCAAAAAAAAAGCAGAACAATGTATACAAAAAATATGCATTTTTTATCCTCATTTTCGGGGAATGTATTTTTTTTTTATGTCTGTCTTATTTAGCCTGGTAGATCATTCAGGTGTTTGTAGAACACTGCTTCCAATGATGCCCAGGGACCAGGACGATTGGGGACAGCCAGTGGGTTTCACCCTACTCTTATCGAAACTGACTGCTGATTTCATATACAGGGTGATTCTCCATGAATATGGGACCGACGCCTTAAATGTCCCCTCCGAAGGACGGGTATTCTCATAGTTCGTTTGCCCAACTCCACATGAACCACGGGGAGAAGCGGAATTCCAGTTTTAATGAATACTTCTTCTTACAAATCAATCCAGAATTTAATACCCAATTAAAAATATCCCGCAAGTGGCCCCGCGATGATCGAACCAGGGACCTCTTGAACCAAAGGCGAATACCCTAACGAGTGGGCCACACTCTCACCCAAATTTAGAGAATCCAATGTCAGCCTAAATTTTGGGGCAAAATGAAAGTAATTGGGTGATTTTTCCGCGCGTTACGCTCACATTTCGTCAAGTCAGACTTATTTTGGAGTTCAAATCACTGGGACGACTTGCACATTTTGCCTCCCTCGAGCGGGACCACCTTGGAAAGTTTCCCCCCTCTGAATCCATTGGCTTGATATTCCACTGAAGAGTTGCACGGGGGAGGGGGGTTTAAAATTTAACATGAGAATGGAAGTATGTTAAAGCTTGACAGCCCAGAGCCCCCAAAGACCAAGGTTTAGAGTTACCAACATCATGGGGCCTCTTACAAAATCTTCAATCACTATATTTCATTGGCCTTATACTGTTCTTAAAAACTTATGATAATACACGTAATTTGTCACTTCAACCTGGGTCGCAGACCGGTAAACAGAGGATTTTGATGATCTCTGGATCTGTATTACATAATTCTCCTTGGAGACATACATAGGAGGCCTTGACAACTGGCACAAAAAAATTGTACTATTTGCATTTCCACTATAACAGCAGGCAGGTGCCCATGAGATTATTTTTCGGAAAATAACATGAAAATTTTAGTCATCTCTAACATCATACGACAACTAGTGACACCCTGGATACTGTGCAAGAATTTCATTGGGGCAAGCACATTCTGTAAAATAAACAGCTTTTCTAATCAGCATCATAATTGTGTTGCTAGTGGCAAAGTGATAAATTTGATTTATAGAAAGCAATTTTCATTGTAATAAGATTGTCTGTCTGCTGCGGCAGATAGCTTATTGATGAGTTGTCTTTTATGGAGCCATTTTTGGTTACTACTGTTGAATTCTCATGTTGATTTGGTTTTGATACTTGTTTTTGTGTTGACCAATATATGATTTGGATTGGTGTGATGTGGATTTGTGTTTTGATTGGTTTGTTTGGGTCATTTAGTTGATTTTGGCTAGGATGAGTGGGAGGAGTTAGTTGGAGGTTAATTGAGTGGAGTGCTTGGTAGGGGGTTGGGTTGGCCCCGTTTTTGTTGGTAGGGATAGTGTGGTTTTGACTTGGATAGGATGGAATGGAGTGAGGGGGCTGAATATGGTTATGTTGAGTGCAATGGTGGGTACCCATAGGGGGGCAGGGTCATCCCCCCCCCATGGGGCATCTGCCCCCTGAAAAATTGTGATTTTTCTCCACCATGTGGCCATTTTACCCGGGGAAAACAACCTAGGCCTATCCTATACTATACCAACAAATTTTAATATTGTTTATGTTTTTGACCCCTGTGTCCCCTTTTTCCCCCTGAAAAAAGCTGGTTATGCCACAAAAAACCAAGCCAGGAAATGCTAAATGATGCAGCTGATTTCTAAGTACGTTCACGTAAAGCAAGTTACCGCTTCAAGCTTTGGAAGTTCTTACTTTCAAATTCAGTACTTATCTTCTGCATTTTATTTTAAATGTCATAGGTACAGCACTAATTGTATATGACTGAAAAATCCAAGGAAGATCCACACTGTGCCAGAATAGATCCCTGACTTTTGTCCTCTATATAGTGCACTGTTTGATGTGCCAATATTTCCAATTAGAGAAAAAGTACTCTAGCTCCACATTCAATCATGAATGGTTTGTCTGCAAATGTCAAATATATCATGCAGTTGATCACAAAATCAGTATTAGGGTCCCTGGCATACATTATATTGAATAATATGAATAAAAAAAACTTAGCCCAACAATGTAAAAAAAGAGGGAAACCCGAACAAGACTAATGGTTTGGCTCTCAATGACAACAGCCTCTATTTTGATAAATGTACGTATTACAGTATGACCATTTTTTTCTGTGACAGGTATCACCAACTCAAGAGGGTTCTGCATTCCATTTGCAGAGAGCTTTCATGCAATTCAATTGAAGATTCTGCTATCGCCCTCCTCCTCTCCCTCCCTCCCTCCCTCCTCTCCCTCCCTCCCTCCTCCCTCCCTCCTCCTCCACTTCCTCCCGGCCATCACTCCCTCCTCCATCAAGCCCTAACCCAGAACTCCCCGCCTCCTTCCCTCCTCTTTAGATTATATATAGTTTTATTTGATTGAATGACCTTGGATCCCAATGTCTCATCTGTAGAGTTAGGCCAATATTTACAAATGTTGTGATGTGAGAACTAAAAACAGATTTTGTAACAGCCCAGGGCCTGTAGAATATTTTATAAAATGGATATTGGTTACAAAAATGGGAACTTTTTTTGCTCAAACCAACTATCCATTACAAGGAGGGAAATGCAGAGAAAAATATAGCCGACAATAAATTGACTAATTTCTCATAAAAAAAAATATGGGATTCGGTGAGGCTTTAGCAATCAGGCCATGGATCTTTAATTGATTGCTTTAAGCCGAACTTCCAAAAAACAATTCAAAAAACTCTCTGATATACAGGGAGGAGGACATGATCTGCTCGATTGGGCATTGGGGATTTCCCAACGTAATGTGGAAATTACTACGTGCATTGACTATGGCAGTCTCTGTCCCAGTTACATTACAAAATCATCTCTTTAAACCTTTGTTCAAAAGATCTTAGTATATCATTATAATTTTAGGGAAAAACTAATTGCCTTCAAAATCCGTGTGGGTTAGTGGATTAACCCCACTGCAAAATACCGTAAACTTTCAAAAAACGTTCATTTAGATTTAAATACGATATTCGTGACCAGGCCTAGTCCCGTTTATCAAGTCTGTGTGTATCGTTTCGGAATGCGTAAGAGCGCCCTCCTACCGTGTACGTCTTTGAAACATACTAGCACCCGGATCGATGCCGGTTTTGATGCGCTTGCTGTTAGGGTTTGGCATGTCCTACCTCTCCCTGTTGATATACTACCTTCAATCAAAAGCAACATTTAAAAAATAAAACCACCTACTTTCCTTTTTACATTATCTTAAGCATTTGGATTGAACACACATACCTACTTATACCTATACCTCCTGGAGGTACTGCCCTCTCTTCCTTACTTCTGATTAGTTAATTCCTATCTTCTCACTTAATTACCATTTAAATGGCTCTTATAAAATAAATAATTTCAAGGATAACTTAATTCTTACAAATGGTCAGTGATTGCTCAATAAATTAAATTAGCAGTCATTGCAGCCTATTGGCAGGTAGTTCTCATTGGTTAATGCCATGGTCAGGGTTACTGACACTGTCAGTATAAGTTCAAGTGTTGACAGAAACCTTTCAAAGGTAAATGTCACCTTCGAAAAAGTCCAATCTTGTCCACCACCATCAGCAGCAGAATCACCTCATTAAGTGCCACACTTGGTCATCTCCAGCCCACTTGCCTGATAAATTAATGCAGCCATTAGGGGGCGCTGCTGGAGACTACACATCTCTTTGTTTCTTACAATTTTTTTTTCTTTAAGTTGAACCTTTCCTGTGGAAGATCTGGAGTTAAGGGGGACAGGATAGATAAATATGACCAACTGTGGATAAAATCATTTTTCTAGAGGTTGTCCATTCTTGTACGTTAGTGAGCTTGTCTTATTCTTGTAAATTTGATGGCACAATATTTTTTTACCCCCATTTTTCATCACTTAATACAACTGATTATGTATAAATCATAATGGCATTGGTTTTCGAGATATGTTCCTTAATAAATATCAGCTTGTATAATTTAGCTGAAACTCGATATCATGCTCATCATAAGTGTCAATCAAATCAGAAGATTTGTGGCAGCAGTTGCCTCGTGTGTAAATTAAACGCCTACCAATCACATGCAGGCTACCTTTGCTGAATCGATGTCACTGCTTCATCCCATTTATTGGTTAATTCACTGGCTGTAACTCAGGATTCACAGCAGATATATATTGGTGACTTGATGACCTCAAATAATTTTCTGTCCGAGGGTTCGTTATTTAACACCTGGAAATAGAGGATTGGAGGAACAACCCCCCAACATGTATTTGTGTGGCTTCCTCACGGAAGGGGGAACTGTACTCTCAAATGGAAAAAAATAATACCTAAGGGTAATGCATTTTTTAATAGAAGGTGAAGGAAAATACAGCCTCCCCTTCCTCCATAATGAGGGGAAAACCCAAAATGTATTGTGTGCTTCCTCAAGGAAGGGGGTGGGGCCCGTTACTCTTAAAAATGGAAAAAAATACTACAGAAGGGGAAAGTATTTTTTAATGGAAGTGAAGGGTAATACAGCCCCCCTCCCTTAAAAATTGAATTGTTCCATTTCAAACCCCCCCCCCCTTCCAGTGTCAAATAGTTCCTGTTTTCTGAGTTATCCAAAGGTTTTACCATAATTCTTACAGATGTGCAAATCCATGGTAAGTATCTGGTGCATATATGGAAACAAATTAAAATGGCTACCTTTCAGCTCTGAAACATGCTCACAAGATCTCCTGTACTTTATTCCCTATCAAACTGGTTGTAACACAAATCCACAGACAAATCATAATTTGGCTGAATCTATTTGTTTGTCAGTAAGAATACCTGTAAATTCTTTCTTCTTTGTTTGAGACCCCTACCACTTCGCACAATGTCCTATGAATTGGTACACTACAAGAAATATTAAAACTTTGATCATTTTGGGTTAATTTGATGAACTAAAATATGCAAATGGTGCACCTTCAGGTGGAAAAAAATGCCCTCTCTCTGTCATTGGCATTTGGGCAGACTCCCTCATAAATGTTGCGGTGTGGGGTTTCCAACGCCTCCCACACAGCGATCTGTTTTTGCATTCCCATCATATGCATGTACCCATTTATACTCCAGCATGGAGTGAGGCAAGCGAGTAAAGTGCCTTGCCCAAGTGCACACACATTGGCAACATTGGGCTCGAACCCACAACCTTAGCTTATGAGGCGAGAGCTAATCCACTGCCCACATGTGCCCCATGGTGATATGTTCGAAGAGACTGTCAATCAAGTAGCATGTGATAGGCACCTAAAAATCAATATATCTCACTCGTAAGAATCATTCCATAAAATTTGGTACAATATTTTATTCCACTTTTTAAGCACCAGTTTATTCTCTAAATGTTATTTATATCATTGTTTTCATACTTTTTGTAATCCCAAAAAATATATTTTGCTGAGGCAACATGTATGGGCAGAATAAATAATAACCAGCTTTGGTATAATGTACATTCACTATAGACCCTCAGGATTAAGCGTATTTTAATAAATGGTTTCAAATACTATTCAGCATTTGTTTACCATGATATTGGATAACATTTTCCCTGAGTGTATTTGTAAAAATATAAGATGCAAAAAATACATTGTTTGCAAGTTGATATCAATTTCCTTTGCAGAAGTTTGTCTCGCCATGATAATGAATTTGCCATCTGTTTCCCAAACTGGCATTTTAAGCAATAATAATTAAGGTAGGGGCATGCTTTAAAATATTATTCTTCCTCATAGATCTGGTCTTCGAAAAGGTGAGGACAGAGGGAGGCTTCCCTCAACCAAACCATTGTCATTCCAACTGCTTAGATGATCCGGGAGATGATCATATGGATGGTTCTTCTGCCAAAGTACCAAATATTACAGGCAGACTCAGAGATTTTGAAATATATTTTTTTTTTGGTGTATTTATTCAAATCAGTCAACTGGAATGCTCAATTTCACAGTTTGAGTAAGATTGAATCACATTTTCATTTTGATGTAGAACATTTATGTATGCATCAACTTCAAGTACATAAACTTCCAGATCCGGAATTTTATTACAAAGTCTTGAGTTTCTATGTTGAAGGACATCGATTTGAGCTAAACATTTCACACAGTAATTAGTGTTGGGTAGCTGGTTACCTGGTAGACCTAAACGGAAAAAGACTGCATACAAGGGCATCGACTTGGAGAGATAACATTGGCAGTCTTCAGCCATTGAACTTCAGAGGGGCATCCGGTCATTTATCTCTTACTGTACAATTACAATAAATCCTCACACGCAGTAATGATGGGATTTGTGTTGAGGTGAATATGGCCACCCCGTTAGGGGAACAAAAGCAAATTGAAAACATAGGCTTTGTCTGCTGCTGCTTGCCTACTAGTAGATTAAAAAAACATTTGCTAGAAAATTGAGGGAAATCTTGGAGTCGGCCTTAATCTTTCCTTAATTTGCACAGCAATGTATTAAAATAAGCCAATTGCTGGAGTAAGTTATGAACTTGAAATATATAGTAAACTCTGGCAATCTGAATGTGTAAAAATAATGAAAAGGTCAAATGATGGAAATGCATGTATGATTGACAGCAAATAAAATCTAACTTCACCCATTTATAGCATCAGGCAATAGTTTTGTCATGTTGTTTATACTGGTGCAATGTATGCTGCGATAAATATATTTGTAGGTACCTAAGGAACTGTCTTCAAAAACACTTTGCCATATTATTACCCATAATGATCATTATAACACAACTAACAAGAATTTTTTACAAATTAGCAAATTCTCCCTATTGCGGAAACAAATTTCACAATTGAATCCAATCGTCCATACAAGATCCTTGAGAATTATTGACTTGGGGAAATCAATATTCAAGAATTGAGTAAGATGCTATCAAAATACAAAATTTAATTGCGTGCAAAACATATTTCCAAGTTATGTCAGCCATAGGAATAAACTCTGGGATGCTGCAAGAGTCATACCATGTCACTCCAGGGAGGATCCTCCAAGGCACATGTCAAGGATACAGCCTATTAAAATATCATCACAGTAGACCCACAGCTATAAAAACTAGCCTGGCCCTGTTTAGAACTGCAGGGTGTGTGCAGTAACATGGATATACAGACCCTGATGTTAGTCGGGTATTGACTACATGAACATGTTGTGTTGGTGTATTGATGTTCAAAAGTGATGGATTACAAGGCCGGCTGCATGGAGGATTTGGTCATCTGGTTGGTAATGTCGGTTCTGGATTTGAGTGTCTGATGGTAAGTCATTGCTACTTCATGACTGTGCATTTTGGTAGGTTTACTGTTAAGGATGATACGTGCCCTTAATTGGCTTTTCAGTTGGCAGTTCCTATGAAAGCTGATTCATATATTCCAAATTATATTTTTTTGGGCTTATTAATTAAAATAGTCATTTACCCTAAAGAATTCACTTAAAGTGCTCAATGCCAGGTTTTGAGATGAATCGATTTTTGTTTTTGTTAAGTAAAGATTTAGCTGTCATATAACATCATAGTGTACAAAACTTCCGGATCCAAAATTTTATTACAAAGTTGTGATTTCTCCACGAATGAGATCAGTTTGAGCTTAACTATTCACACGTAGAGTTTACTAGCCAATTAACAAAAAAATATTATATGTTAAAACATTGGAGGGTTGCCATCATCAGGAAATCCCGAGTCAACCTTTAATCTTTCATCCCTGTCCAAAACCAGATGTTATCATACGCTAGACCATGTAGATTAATTAGTATGATGATAACAGTGTTGTATTTTTTTTGGTTTAGTTGTACTCATTATCTATATTATCCTTTGTGAAAGCATTAATTGTTTATTAATTTTTTGCATTTAATTTCCAACACACGCACCATAACAATTATGCTCCAATCTCGATCATGCTCCATTCTTGGACACTTTCTGACTGTAACCTCAGTCACATACACTTGGTTGCGACCCTGGGCTTGTGACACTGACTTGACACAGTTATTTGGTGTTTGCTGCCTAAAAATAAGCAGCCTATATTTGGCACAAAAAACCTAATCCAGTAAAATGAATTGCTAAATACATTATTTTTACTTACTTAAGGGCTGACCAAGTATTGGAATAAAATTTTTGTGAATTAATTTAAATAATACAAGACTGTAAAGCTCAATTTTCAAACTTGATATGATTTTTTTTTTGTCATTATATATTTATTAGCCAAAATCCAAGAAAAAAACAATTGGATTTTTTGTTTTTATGCAGTAAAACATTTATGTAGGTGGCCTACAGTACAACAGTGCCATGTGTATTTACCACAGATTCTGGATTTGGAATTTATACAAAGTTGTGATTTTCCTATATGAAGGATATCAATTTGGCTTAGCTATTTCACACAGTGATTAGGATATGGACAGCACTTATGTATAAATGTCAAAAACACAATTTTTTGAAAACCCACAGTGCCGCTTCCTCTGGAAATCTTTGAGTTTAGCCTGTAAGTATCTTAATAATAATTATATACATGATTACACTGATTTGAGCCATGTGATAGTGATTTGAGGAAATAAGGTATTGTGTTTTTAGTGCCTCTGCCGTGTATCTATCTGGTCTATCCGGCCGACAGCATTATTTTAAGTAGAAAACTAGCGCAGCCGCGTTGTGTTACGCAACATAGTGCTGTCGCCCGTGTGATATGACACGATAGATAACGGCAGGGCAAAAACAATACTTTATTCTCATTCTTTAACACTTTATTCAAAAGAAGAAGCGATATTTATAAATTATGATGATTTTACCCAACGCACTACCCCGACTTACCCCGACCTTTTGAAATCGATCATCCGTTGTTTACTCTGCGCCTTCGATTGGCCCGAGCGTGCGTATGCGAGCGCGTTGAACGCGTACGCGCTGTACTGTGTGATATCGTCCAATATCACACGGCAAAGAACCAATGAAAATGCGTAACCAATCTCAAGTGTTTAAGAATTTACTATCACATGGCATATGAAAGCAGGTGACACTATGATTGAAACAAATATTGACTACCTAGATTTTGCAAAATAATATATAATATTATTCAAATATATGTACATGCACATTGTGTATTTGTATGTTTGCCCAGAAGAAGTAAGTAAATATGGTTCCTTTCACACGTTTAGGCATTCAATATTTTGTATACTCTATGTTAGCAAAGCCAAAACAATGTTGTTTCTCCTATATTTGTGCTCAACCTACATAACCAAAATTTAACTTACGATTCATAGACACTGTTTTTGCCATTTTACCGACCTTTGCTACGGATTTTTACAGGTTCACCATTTGATAAATCAGTTTCACTATTAACAGATGGGCACTACCACACAGCAAATTTAATTGGGGTTTTCATAGGGTTGGATTCTGTAACCAGCTCAATCATATACATTTTAGGAAAAGCCTTATGGAGCGTTCATACAGAATACATATAGAATATCTCTTTTGATTGGTTGCTCGAGCATGTTATGTCACATGATGAGCCAATCTGAGATACTATAAGAAAGGTTGTATTCTTCAAGGATCAAGCTAAGATCTCAGGTCTCCCTTTGTTCACCTTCCAACACAATTTGTTGTGTGTGGTAGCTGCCATTTGTCAGAAATTCCCATCAACATATTATTACCTCTGTCCAACTCAAAGTGTTAAGTAGCGACGCAGGCGTAAAAGTGAACCGACTTTCAGTGCGAGCGTAGGTAAGAGCACAAGCGCACTGCAACTGAAAGTTGGCACTGGGCATACGCGCGTCGCCACTTCATACTTCCCAGACAAGTCCATTTTCTCTACCTCTGTGCATTGATTCCTAACATGACGCAGCTTTTACGCACATGTCAACATATTGGGCGCTCGCGGTTTACTGATTCGACCACCAAATCTTGTGCTGACGTAACTGCACAGAGGTAGAGGAAATGGAGTATATTAAATTCTAAGTCTTGAGTCAGTGGTTCTTGAAATTGTCCTGGAATGGTTCTATGTTGCCTGAAGAACTATTTAAAGAGCCACTTACTCAAGTCAAGATAAATTGAGTTATCCGGATATATGGCAGCATACATATCTATCACATGCATCTATTGCACTTACAACCTTTAGCATTCACATAACACATTGTACTTTGTTGTTTTTCATCCCCAGCATAAATGTCCTATTATTCCTCACTAAAATAGAGACCTTGGTACTCTCTGTATAGTATTGAGAGTTTTATGTCCAAGTGCATTTCTTTTATGTCTTGTCATTGGAACCGTGGGAAACACTTATTTCATGCGTGATTTTATATCAGCCATATGGCAGGGTTTTGTGGTAGTAATTTGCTGAGTTGACTTGGTGACCCATCCCCTTAAATTCCCAAATTGAATTACGTCAAAATTTAAAATAAAAACCCCTCTTCATCTTAAAAGTAAGATCAGCGCTAGGGACGTATCATTAGATGTTTGTGAGGGGTATGGATACATGTTCACGGTAGGCACATTGTTTTGTTTTTTCCACAGCTTCCTGCGGTGATTTTTTAGCTGCATTTGGCAGCCAAGGTTTTTTTTTTTGCTTTTTTTTTCCATTGAAACTAAAAATATCATCTTGTTTTATGTAAGTTCCATGTGTTCCTTTTTGAAATTGCTTGTGCTTTGACCAACTTTAACTCCAATTGCCATGAAGACTCAGGTCATAGTCCAATATAGATAATTGCAGTCAATACCAAGGTCAAAGGTCTCAAGGTCCACCTTGTGCAAAGATTGAAAACTGCCTTGATGTAAAATTAACAAAATAGAGGCATTTTAATTTTTGCTTTTTTGACATACGAAGAAAACGGGCGGATTTTTCGCCACGGCTTCATTGATCAAAAGCGCCCAATTTTGCTCTCCTCGTGACGTCAAAGTGATGACCAAAACATCGTGTTGACTCGAATTGTTATTGCTGACACTGTAATATTGATGGATTAATGAAAGTAATAATAAAATTAGAAAATAAGTTACAGAATGACATATTTTGTTTCATTTCGTTGTGTTTTAATTATTATTGAAGTGGCAACACTGCGATATGATGGTCACAACGACGTAAATTATGGATGGTCATCACTTTGACGTCACCATTTGCCTGCGATGTGGATTTGTCGGAATCGTTTTCGAGTAAGCTATTGGGCGGAAAATTAAAATACTCAACAAATGTGGACAATTTTCAACTTATTTTGATTTATATGTAATCTACGTTACTTAAGCTTTCCATCCATACCAAATTTTCCAAATATTCAGAATCATGACATATTTCCTTTAATAATTATATCATGATTACACTGATTTGAGCCATGTGATAGTTTACTATCACATGGCATATGAAAGCAGGTGACACTATGATATGAAACAAATATTGACTACCTATATTTGTGCAAATAATATATATAATTGGGTCAATTTTTGACTGTTCATATTCAAGCAAGTTGAAAGTCAAAATTTGACCTTATGATAAATATGTTCCTTTCACACTTTTAGGCATTCAATATTTTGTATACTATATGTTACGAAAGCCATCAACAATGGATGTTTCTCCCTATATTTTGGTGCTCAACCTACATAACCAAAATTTAACTTAAGATTCAGAGACACATGTTTTGCCATTTTAACTGACCTTTTGGATAAGGTATTTTTACAGGTTCACCATTTGATAAATCAGTTTTCACTCATTAAACAGATGGGCACTACCAGCAAATTTAATTGGGTTTTTCATAGGGTTGTATTATGTAACCAGCCAATCATAGACATGTTAGGAAAAGCCTTATGGAGCGTCATACAGATATACTAGTATAGAATATCTCTTTTGATTGGTTGCTCAGAGCATGTTATGTCACATGATGAGCCAATCTGAGATACTATAAGAAAGGTTGTAGTCTTCAGGGATCAAGCTAGAACTCAGGTCTCCCTTTTGTCACTTTCCCAACACAATTTGTTGTGTGTGGTAGCTGCCATTTGTCAGAAATTCCCATCAAACATAGTATATACTCTGTCCAGCTCAAAGTGTGAAGTAGCGACGCAGGCGTATACATTGAACCGACTTTCAGTGCGAGCGTAGGTAAGAGCACAAGCGCACTGCAACTGAAAGGTGGCACTGGGCATACGCGCGTCGCCACTTCATACTTCAGACAAGACAAAGTATAGTCCATTTCTCTACCTCTGTGCAGTGATGTCATAACCTTGACGCAGCTTTTACGCACATGTCAACATATTGTGCGCTCGCGGTTTACTGATGCGACCACCAAATCTTGCGCTGACGTCACTGCACAGAGGTAGAGAAATGGAGTATATTATGCTAAGTCTTGAGTCAGTGGTTCTTGAAATTGGTCTGGAAATGGTTCTTTGTCTGAAGAACTATTTCAAGAGCCACTTACTCAAGTCAAGATAAATTGAGTTATCCAGATACATGGCAGCATACATATCTATCACATGGCAGCTATTGCACTTACAACCTTCTAGCATTCACATAACACATTGTACTTTGTTGTTTTTCATCCCACAGCATAATGTCTATTATTCCTGCATCTAAAAATAGAGACCTTTGTACTCTCTGTATAGTATCGAGAGTTTTATGTCCAAGTGCAGTTCTTTTATGTCTTGTCATTGGAACCGTGGAAAACACCTTATTTCATGCGTGATTTTATATCAGCCATATGGCAGGGTTTTGTGGTAGTATTTGCTGAGTTGACTTGGTGAACTCCATCCACTAAATTCCAAATTGAATTACAGTCAAAATTAAAATGAAAACACCTCTGCATCTTAAGTAAGATAAGCAGCTTAGGGACGTATCATTAGATGTTTGGGAGGGGGTATGGATACATTTTCAAGGTAGGGGCCACTGAGAGCAAGGTCCTAGTGTACACTATCTCATCCTACTATACTGTTAAATCCCACCCGTAGGCTAGGGCATTTCTAAACTAGAATTTCGCGTTCTCGGCTTTCGCGATCGTGACGGGGGCTGTTAGGTTCCGTACGAACTTATTCAGACGTGACCTGTAGTTTTAGTAAACTTTTGTCACGTACCTACCTAGGGCCCCTTTTTTTTTTTGAAATATCCCAAAGGGCCCCTTTCACTAAGTCGCATTGATTACCTCCCCAGAGTCTAAGGTCCGAACTGCCACCAATGTCCCCTTCTCAACTACACAGATCCCCTTTCATCTGTCTCAGAGCCACTTCCCAGCTGCCACCGATCATCCTTCTCAAGTTAACTGAAATTCTCTCATCTAACACAGGTTCCCTTTCCAACTAACACCAAACAGTGCCAATTCCCCAAATACCATGGGTCTCTGGTCAGCAACCTGATCTTTTCTCAACTAACTCAGATTACTCTTCCCAATTACCCCAGGTCCACTTCCCAACATCCCAATGTTGCCCTGCAACCCACCCAGGTTTCTCCTTCCCGACCAACCCCATTTCATGCCTCTACCGCACTCCAAGACTGAGTTACTATACTTCCCGTTGAAGCATAATAGTTCTTGAGGTCCCTTTTGGGAATTGGTTTGTCCTCAGAAGCTTAATTTTAGCCGAATTTGAGTTCTGAAGCCTACATATTTCCTCCAATTCCATTTTTTTTTAGGGTGTGAAGGTTCTTTCTCCGTCCCTAGATTAAAAGACCAAATCAGTTCCCAAGTCCGTAAGTTCAAAAATCGGGCAACACACATCCCTACCTAGGAGTGCACCCCAGTCCTCTCGCCCTCGTCACACTCTGGCCTTTTTCCTCACTGAAGTGAGCCACTTTTAGTTCAAAGCCTCCAAGTTTCCTCCAGTTTTTTTCTATTCTAAGGGCCCTATTAAAAGACATCAGTTCCCAAGCTCTTAGTGGAAGTCGGCCACACAAATACGTACCCCCAAAAATTTGAGTGCCCTGCTCACCCCCGCCCCCTCACTCCATACTATCACTCTCTCTGATTCCTTACAGCCCACATTTCCAATCTACCTGTACATATATTCCAAAATACCTCAAAAAAACTATATTGACACATTCCATGTTTTTTTAATATCAATTGGACGGTGTTTTTTCTCATTTACAACATTTTTTTGATTATAACTAACTCTATCCACACAGCATAAGCAAAATTATTTAAAAATTTTATAATATTAATTTTTAAATTATCTTATTTTATTGTCAATTATGACAATAAATGTTAGGCCCATGCATAGCAGGGAAGCCCCAAGGAGCAGAGTGCTTATAGCCAAGACAATAACCGATTTAAAGTATGTTCACCATATCCCATCACACACAATGGGACCTTGATTATCACATCTGTTAATCTCATAAGGCCTTGTGTATACGGGATAATTTGGGGGGGACACGATGTCTTATGGGAATATGATTTCCTGGACTTGATTGTTCTGCAAAGCATTAAGACGCACAAATTAGGGTGATAAAGCTGATAAATGCTTTTATGAGATTAGAATATTTAATATTTCACCATATTCCCATAACCCAAGATGAGACCTCAGACTGCATGCACAAATTGTGATGTTACACTATTTTTACCAGCATTAGTTTTTGGATAATTTGACAACAATGTATTGTGGGGTCTTGGATTTGTCATGAGCCTTTAACATAAAGACATAATAGTTCAACACCTTTTGCCTCTAAAAACTTCTGTGATGGTATGACACACCAAGAGGAAGATACAGTAGCTTCCCCAATGCAATTGCCTTCATTGGAAGTTTTGTAATGGTTGCCATGTGGATCGTTAGAGATGGAAACGCTCTTTAAAATGCACGTTTTGATCAGTATGTCAATTTAGCCATGTTTCACACAACGAACCACATCAGTACCTGTACAAAAAACCTCCAATTGGAAGCAATGCATTGTGGGAAGGTATTTGAAAAATCTTCTCTGTATGCACCTTTACTTATAGAAACAACCTGCCCATTCATCAAGAATACCTTGCTATTGCTGTGATGATCTTTTAAAATTTCTCACAATTTTATTTTTAGGGATTAGTGATTGTAATTGAAAGGTGACAACAGTCAATATTATCATCAGCTGTGAGAGTACTTACTCTCGGGTGATGCAGGTAAACTTAACTCATTGTTAAAACTTATATACGGTAGGGATTTTGTGGGTAGATGAGGAACAAGTTTCATTAGCTTAATCGATAGCTGTCTACCTGCTGCAACCACAGGGTTTTAAATAATTTGGTCACTTCTAATTTGGAACAAGTTTAAATAATGTTGATTAGAAGTGAAAGGGTCCCTTGCCATGCTTATTAGAGTGTGGTCATTACATTAGTGCCAAGGGGCTCAGCAGTGGTGTGCAAGATAGTTGGAATTGGATTACTAAAATGCTAAACTGAGTCACTTGATGTGTAAGAGTCAGGCCTGTAACCAGGGGAGGAGCAATGGGGTGGACCCCCCCCAAAAAAAAAAAATCCAAAAAGCTCCCAAAACCCCTAAAAAAGTCCCAAAATTAGGGTTTTAATGCTTTTTTTGGTCAAAAAAGTTAATATTTTGGTTAAAAGTCCACTTTTGCCAAATTTGCCTCCACCACTTTGCACTTTAGGAAAAAGTTCCCTTTTGAAAAAGATTCACCCCTCCCCAAACAAAATCCTGGTTATGGGCCTGGTAAGGATGAAAAGTGACAAGTTCTTTAGAAACACTCTAAATCATGTACATACAGATTTATTTAAAAGCACTATCAGTGATTTGCTAAATCAGAAAATCAAAAAAATCAAGTGGGAATGTATGAGATCAATGGTTCAGAATTTGCCACAGCTGAAATGAGGGCTTTTATCCTGGAAGTTGCAGTACCAGCAGGACATCACTTTTGGTTCAACTTGACAAAAGATGTTTTCAGCTAATTTTTACAGGTAAAACTAGTGGTTTGCAATATAACAATTTGGAAAAACCTTTTCAGGGGCAGGTTTGATTTTGCCACAATGGTGGGTTGGTCTCCTTGGGGGGTACTCAACACAAAAGACCATATGGAAACGTGCTGCAAACATGAGTCTCATTTTCAGTCTTCTGGTATATGAATGACCCATTTTCTCTTGCATTTTTAATTTTGGTATAGAAATGGGTATTTTTTCAATTTTTTTTCAAATTTATTGCCAAATTAGTCAAATTTCCTCAATCGGAAGCCAAAATTTTTCAGAAAGTTGTTATAAAATTGTCTGATTTCCAAAACCTGGAGCAAGTATTTTCCAAATTTGCCATAAAGCTCAAAATTATAAAATGGCAAATTTGTGTTAAATTTGGCCTAAAATCTGAATCTCTGGCATAGCTGTAAGTCCCTTTGTTTGCAAAAATTGGTTTAGATATGAATGTTACTTTCAGACTCTCAGAGCCACATTCTACATACCCAAACAAAACTTGAGAAACCCCCCTTCCAGAGGTTCTATTTTTCATAACATGCTCCTTGTCTCAGCTACCTGGCAATAAGGCTTCTTTGTTTTCATTAACCCTATAACGACCAAAACTCACTGAGCTGAGGCTAGAAAATGATCTAAGTCCAAAAAGATGTGATGACGTCATCGTACAAATACACATTTGGGCACGAAATTGCTGGCTGGGCCAGTGACTCCCTCGTGGCTTGCCTTTCTGCTCATGCGACTGGTGCGCCGGGGGTCCTGGGTTCGAATCTCACCAAAAATGTCCCGTCTTCTTTAGCTTCTATCCCTTTTCCCCTTCCCTTCCTCTTGAAACAGTGTTAGGGTTAGAACACTTCATTAGCCTGTAGTATTCATTTTGCACAGAAAATAAATAGCATCTTGACATTATTATTGAGTGTGTATAAAATCTCAAATTTGATAATTTTGGATGGCATCTTGCTGTCAAAGGGGAAATTATAAAATGCTGCTAGTATTATTTTTTTGATTACATCTTAATGACTGGTAATAAGGTTGTTGGAAAATAGCATTTGTAATAGGAATAGGGCAGTGAATTGCAATGACCAGTTCATGAATATTCATGAGGTGTAATAAGTAATAATATTCATTCCTCCTCTCCTTTCTGAGGTTAATGACCTTTGTATACATGCAGGTAGCTTAGTGGAAAATTGCCCACTGGACATTTAGGTATGAATTGTTCAAGACCTCAAAGGAAATGGTCTTCCTAATCACAATATACAGATACATGTTGGTCCTTGCTCTAATAATATGAGCTGTAATTTTGACTGAAAGGTTAAAAAGAGCAAGGTGGGGAGAAGTAAAACATGAACTATAATATTTTCCTTGTGGCCATGCAGAATTTAATCGTTCTTACACCGGTACGCAGTATGACGTTTTTCTTGTATGATTAGCCAGGTGATATATGCAGTCATCTGCACTGACCGTCAATCTGAAATGCCCAATCAATGAGACATGCAAAATCATTAGGACTTCCTGTTGCCAAAAATAGTAGGGCTAGATGGGATTTGATATTGTCATCTTTTATTTGGTAAGAGGAGGAGGTCTTGGCTTTATCACTATGTATGCTCAATTAAGCTCAGATGTGAATAATTTGTTCATGTAATTGAAAGAATCCACTTAATTATCGCATATGATAACACATAGCAAGGTCCTCTCTTTATGGCAGTTTTATTTGAGAAATAAGAATAATTCTGCAAGAAAGGCAGTGAACCATCTATATATGTCAAAAAAGGACTTTGATAATGATAGAAAAGAGGTGGATGGGATGTGAGATGCATGGTACTTAGCACATGTCAAGTTTGGATTAACTTAATGTGCAAAATTTCTCAATTTATCACCAACATGATACTCTTTTCTTACAAAATGAGGTTTTTGAGCCTCTCTGAAAAGAATACTTCTATGTTTGTTTATATGTGCATGCTTACAATGTACAATTTGGTATAAAGTACTGTATAAGTGGAAAGTTTTTGCGAGGTTTTTATTTTCGCGAATTTCGCAAGTGAACATAAAAACGCGAAAATATAAACTCACGGAAATAATAGATTTGTATTGCATTGATGTCAATACCGTGAAATTAAATTCTTGCGCATTTGGCAAAACTGTTAAAATCACAAAAATATCTGTACGCGGAAATTTCCACTTATACAGTAGTTCTTATTTGCAGTGCTTCTAGTTGTCAGAGAGCCTTTAATCTCAACAAAACTAATCAAAACCATGTCACATCAAAAATGAGTCACAAACCTTTTATGTCAGTTTTATTATTTAAAAAAAATCATATTTTGACACCTTTAGGATTAGGAGTGGAAGTTTTTCTGTACAGGTGAAAGATTACTTGGCTAAAATATGCTTGCAAAAAGTTCAAGCCACACAAAATTGTTCACACATCATGAAAAATTATACCCTGCCAAAATAGCCAGTGCAGGTGAGCTGTGTGGCGCCTTATTGGAGGAGAGAGAAAACAAGACAAAAATTGTAAAAGTGTTGTGTTGGCTTGCCCTCGGGGATCACTCGTGACGTAGGTATCTTGTCAACTCCATATGGCCGTAGGATTAATGCATTTATCTGCTATATTCCGGTTTAAAATATCTTTGCACAAAGTTAAAATAGAAAAATAATTAGGTTTTTTGCTCTTTGAAGATGATATTAAACTTGGTTGGGAATAATTGCAGATTGTTTAATTGGTTTGAACCACCTAAGGTGAGTGTAGTATGAGGTGTTACAGAAAGTTCTAAGGTTACGCTTATGTTTAAAGGCCAAAGGGTTGTCATTGTTATTCAATAAAAAGTATTATGTTTTGTGTTCTTTTGTTTTTGTGTCAAATTAAAACAAAAGTATAACATTTGTTAGCGTTCTCAAAGAGTTGAGATATTTCTTAATCTTTCTTATTTTCATGCAAAGACTGAATAGATCATATGAATTGTTTATGAGGCTACCCAGAGAGAAAATCAGTGTTCCTTCTGGATGAAGTTATTTTTAGTTCGCAGTTACTTTACATCCCAAAATGAGCTGCTGATATGGAGAAATCCTTTAACTTCATCATCAAAATACTCATCTCCTGAAAAAAAATGTTTCCTTGTGACGACATCCCTATGGGTGCAAACCAAAAATAGCATCAGAAGATCAATTTGAAGGAGATCATATTAATGAGTTTCAGACAGCAACTTCCATCAAAATATTGTTCACTTCTCCTTCAGCACCGAAATGAATACTATCATCCTTGCGTAAATAATCCCTATAAATTGGCCAAATCAAGCCAAACACGGTTTTGTTTACTGTTTTCCGCTTGCTCTGTTGCAGCGTACTGACTAGACTGTTTACCTGAAAGCCTGCTACGTGATAGGGATGTGAATAATTACAGTTGATGGCATGCGTACATTATGGTTCAACGAAATCGGTGATGGAAGGTAGATAGGGAGGGGTCATTTGCACGTGATTTGGAATGGAGTTAGGGTCAAGTGGTAGAGCTCGGATCCATCAAAGGCTTTGGCGAGATAGTTCGCCTAGACATTTTAGCTTCAGTGGTCATGCTGTAGAGTGAGCAATCATGGTTTATGTGATGTAAGAGAAGGGCCATTATCCTTGTAGCAAGAGGAGGTCTAGTGTTCTTCCCACAATGCAAAATTTCCAATGAGCAATTTTTGCACTGGTTGTCACATGAGGTTTTAGTGACAAAAAGGACTTTTTACACTCATTTTGAGCCCACCAAAGAGAACTTAAGTTACTTAAAGAGACAATGGTACATTTGCAAAATAGTGCCCCTCAAGAATGTCAAAAATTTATATGTTGCATGGTTGTAAAGTGTTGTATATACATTAGCCCTCACCTGAAAAATTAAGCCCATATCAACGTCAACGCACTTATGGGTTTTAAAAGAACAATTTCTAATTATTAAAAACTCTGGCAACATTAAACCCTAACCCGGACAGGGGCGTTTTGCGACAACGGCCTAAATGCAACGAGGTGCAATTCTATTTTTATTTTTAACGGGCCATATGCAACGAGAAACAATTGTGCTTCATGCATCTCGGCCGTGTTCCCGGCACAGGAATAAGTAGCGTAAAGTCGTTTAACGTCCCAGATGACAAAGAGAACATCGCGTTAATTTTCCGCCCAAGACGGCCCAGATGCAATGAGGAAACAGCGCGTCATTTTCCCGGAAGACGGCCCAGAGCAACAAGGAACATCGCGCCATTTTCCGGAAAGACTCCCAGCGGATGCAACGATGAACATCGCGTGCGAATGCAATGAGAACGGATCCTAAATAAATACATAATAATGGAATGCGTACTGCACACTGGATCTGCATGAAATCTGTGCTATCTTTCGCCATTCGTGCGTGGCGCTATTACGCTGCGTCCATAGTTCCGTGGCCGTGGCGCTATTACGCTACGTCATGCTCCGGTTTACGTCATGAATGCGTTTTTGCATAATTAAAATAGCTTATCGAAAATGGTGGCGCTAAATCACGCTTCGATATCGACATTGTCTATGGGCATTTGTACACAGTGTGACCCGCCTGATGAAAAGCATTTCGCCTTCTGCGGGGCAAACCGTCCGAAAATCAGTGAAAAAGCATCGCATCATTTCCCGGGTAAGACGTCCCAGGTTCAACAAGGAAATCACGTCCATTTTCGCGGGCCGGCCCAGATGCAACGAGGAACATCATCGCGTCATTTTCCGGTAAGACGGCCCAGAATGCAATGAGGTGCAATGAAGATCCTTTTGCGCGACAAAAAAATAGGTTGTTGACGGCCGAGATGCAACGAAAAATTTTCCGACCGGTACCACGTTTTCGTTGCACCACATTGCGTCTGGGCCGCGCCGTGTTAGGGTTATTCAGCAGAAACTCAGAAGTGGCAATTTACTCAGAAAACACACGCTCTTGTTGATTCCCATGCATGCACCTTGTTTGCCCCGTCTGTGACCTTTGCGATTTTAAAATATCAATGATACGAGTCGATGATATATCATAGCCACATGTGTTGATTAGAGTTATGCAACTTAAAGAGAGCCTACTAATGACCTGGATTCTTTTATCCTCTTATTACCTATGCTGTTATGGGGTATGTTTTTTTTTATGTGGTATAAAATTCGTAAAAAAAAAAACTCCGTTAAAAAAAAAAAAAAAAAAAAAAAAAAAAAAGAGAAGACCACTACATTTTTCAAGCAAATTGAAGAATTTTATATTGTTCTGAAAATGGTAACCAGTGCCGCTTAAGGAATTTTGATCATGAAATGTTTTGGGGGTGATCCTTAACTTCTTGTGAAAACCTGTGTTCAGTTCAGTAAGTATTTTGAAATTGGATAATGAACGCAGATGAGACGGTGTATTTCGCTCTATACCATTTTCTACTACAAATCCCCCAGCAGGTGCATAGAAATATTTATGCCTGGTATAAAAGAAGAACTCATCTTCCCTTCACATAACACATAACTGCTTGATCTTTTGACTTGTTCCACATGACAGGGAAAACAGTAAACATCCATTACTGCCAATTACCTTTCTTAAATTATCCGTCTTTTTATTTATGGGACTGAAATCTGTAATGGTTGGACTGTGGGGAATTTGTTTTATAGCTTTGAAGAACATTACTGATGGTTTAAAATAGTCTAGCAGATACCAATTTCAGTTAAATTCATAATTTTCCATTTATGTTTGAGAGGGACCGATTTTTGAGACCGTGGTTAGTTTTAATAATGAAATAATAATAAAATGGATATATGGCAATCTACAGGTAAAAAAATCACAATTTGCAGACTCAAACTCTTCCTTCCCCCTTGACTCCTAATCAGCAGCGGTGATCCCATTGTTCTGATTGGAAGGTGTTGTCAGCTGTAGTACTACCTCCGGTCAACTGCTGGGATTTGACCGACTCTGTATCTTACAGTCGGGGTTCATCACTATAGTCACAGAGGGTAGGACAGCCAACCTAACAGCAACAGAACGACATCAACTTCCGCCGTAACCCGATTGCTAGTCTTTTCAAATACTTAACGGTAGGAGTGCGCTCTTACTTATATCGAAGTTCCACAACAGACTTGAACTAAAGCTAGGCCTGGTCACAAATATTAAAATCTAATGACCGTTTATTGGAAATTGCCCTGTTTTGTCAACGAGGTTTGTGGATTACACCTCGCTGCAAAAACAGATTTTGATGTCAATATTTTTTTCTTAAATTATCAGATGTTATCATTAAAGCTTTTGACGAGGTTTAAGATCGATTTTGTAATGTCACTTAGACAGAGACTGCCATAGTAAATACAATATCATTTCACCAAATTACCGTTTGGAAATCCCCTAATGCCAAATCGAGCAGATTGTGTCCTACCCCCACCCCCTGTATGTCTAAGTATGTTGGAATATTGGCAACCCTACATTTTGCAGTCCCATTTTCAAACCGTATCAGCTGCAGTACACCACTGAGAGAATGGTACAATTTTAATCAGGGTTGTCTGGCGGTCAGCGCACCAGAGTAAATTCTCATTTCTCTGTCTGATATCATGTGCTACTGTCCATGTGCATCTACTTCGCTTCCCTGTGGAATACGTCCGAGAGGAAATTTGGGATGTATTTCTTATTAGGAATCTCTGGCCACAAACCAGGACTCTTTTACATATACACCAAAGCAGATACAAGAGTTGCTACTATTAGATTAAGGGGATTATCCCAAGTGATCGTTGGGGCGCACAGCTGGTACACTCACCACCTTTTGTCTCAGCTTCATGAATGAAGACCCTTAAACTCTGTGTTGTATTGATGTCCGACACCTCTTCATCTAGAACCCCTTTCCTCACATCCTTCGCAGAAGTTGATCCAAACTCGAAATCCCACAACACTTCACCATCGGCCAAAATATCTGAACTTACAGAACTCTCTCTTAAGATCCTATAATGGAGTGCATGCACCCATTGTTTGTATAAGAATTACCCTGCCCCTTGTTCACAGAGTAATGTCATTTTGGGCATTACCCAATAAAGAGTGGGTATCCGGTGGATCTCAAGTCTTCAATGC
>JAMKCH010010259.1:0-29285 GCA_023653785.1 Ophioderma brevispina | reverse complement strand
TTCGGCTGAACACCCAATATTTTTTAAAGTTTTTTTTTTCGCCCGAGGATACATGATAGCCCATAGAATACGACAAACCTTTATTGTCTAGTTCTATAACTAAAACAACTTGATTTTATTGTGTTTGTTTGTATAGGTTTTAAAGGTAGATGCCTATTTATGTGTAGTTTTTATGCTTCTAATAAAAATAAATTATAAGAAAAGCATTAGGCGTCTCATTATTGCAGAATATGTGCAATAACTGACCATCAGAATGCTGCCCTTTCTATAATTGGTATTAGAGGTAATACCCTCACCCCGGTGACGGTGCTACCTTCACATTGTCGCCACAATGAGCAAGGATGTGAAATAATATGGAAGACGTAATCGTAAGTTTTAACGTTTTGGGCACCAGAGGAAAGTTTACCTGGTGGTGGTAACTCCTCCACAGGCTCCCCTTGGGTAATACGAGGGTTACTGTCACTATGTCCCCCCTAACTTATAATTTGGTTTTATTTGTACAATGTTGAACTACAAACTGATAGTTCCTTTTTCACGACGCACATGCCGTAGTGTTTCATTAGTACATGTAACATAATTAAAACACAAAATTACAATGTTTAATAACATAAACGCATTCCCTCATGAAGAAAGGTAAATTTCACCGATTGCCTTAAAGCTCGACAGACCTATTATCGATTTTGATCCACTGAAGTCGCATTTTTTTTGTCCCAGCGAATACGTAATCGGTCGCAATTATATGTGTGCTTTGTAGATATTTGACAAGGAAAGCTATCGAATACGTACTCGATTGTTTGTGAAACCCTTTTATACAAATGGGTGTTATTCGACTGTGCTATTTTGGTTTTAGGAGATGTATTTCACATTTTATTTTTGGTACATTAAAGAGTACATGAAAATGCAACCAGAAACAACTATTAACTCAATTTGACAAAAAATCAGATTCGACAATATGTCTTGGCCAAACGATCAGCCCCAGACATGTTAAACTTTCTTAATCGTTCCCTGAGGGGCTAAATCTTTTTAAAGTTCCTCATCAGATGACTTTCCAACATTTAAATGACCATTTGAGTCAGCAACAGGAATGTGCTTATATAAAATATTAATATGTATTTTCAGTTTTAAGAAGTGCCCTTAGAATTGCTCCCTAGATTTGAAGAGTTTGGTACAAGCTGTAAATAACTACCACTCTCTAATCAGCATACAAAGGCAGAAGAATGCATTAGTTTTTTACGTGAATGAATTATTTTAATGAAAGTCATGATGGGAATCTTCTACGAACGGTAAAATGTCTATCATCGCTAGGCGGGGGAAATTTCTTCTGCAATTTTAGTTTAAGTAAAATGCAAAACCACTTAAAAAATCACGCACTAGTGATTTCGATGTATTCGAATGTTGTTGTAAGTTTGAAAGCGATTTTTTCTGCGAATTTCTTTCAGATATCTATCTGATCTCCAACATTGCTAACTCCCAGCTAATCTTAAAAATACACTGTGTGAATTAGAAACGTAATTTTCGCGAACTGCTGCATTCCACGTGGCGTGCCGACCAGGGGGCAGGGGGGGGCAAGTTTCCCCCCTCTGGTTCGAAAAAGTGGAGCGATAAGGGCCCAAAGGTGCATATTATCCATCTTTTAACGGGAATTTCAAACCAATTTCGGTTCCAATTTGGGGGAAATTAAAGTAAATTTCGCATTTTTCACGCGCTAAAACGCGCGCATTTTGTCCAATTCAGACTTAATTGGAGCAAATCAACGGGACGATTTACGAATTTTGCCCCCTCTGGCGGGACGACTTGGAAATTTGCCCCCTCTGGATCGACTGCCTCGGTACCCCACTGTGCATGCCCTGTATCTTAACCCTCGTCTACCTGAGCCATTTTTTGTAACAAAACTCCCGAGGGGGGGGAAAAAAAAAAAAAAAAAAAAAAAAAAAAAAAAAAAAAATTCTTCTTTCCATTGGTACCAAAATAAGTACTAACATCCCCATTATGACGTCACCATGACGTCATATGTCGAGGAAAGTACGAAAATACTCAATATAGGGTGGAAAATTGATATTTCGCAATTTTAGCGACTCCAACACCTTATTATAGCTCTAAAATGCTGTCATTATATAAAACTAGTCATTTCCCATCAAGTAGAGTAAAAACTGCATGAAAATCTGATTTTCCTAACCTTTTTCGCGAAAAATTGAATTTTTCACTGTGTGTGTCTATGGAAATGGCAGTTTTGCTGACATGCGAAATTTATGACGTCATTGTGACGTAATGCTAGGCATGTTGGTACTCATTTTGGTATCAATGGAAAAAGGAGGACCATAGCTATCTATTGGTACCAAAATCAAGTGTCTGTGATGTTCCTGTGTTGTGTTAGGCATGTTAGTACTTCTCTTCCGAAGAGGAGGGTGGTTACCACCCCCCACCCATCCATCACTTTGGGACCACCCTGTATCTTACCTATACCCTGGTGGATGTTTGTTTTTGGATTAAAAGGAGCGGAACATGTCAATTGACAATTACATTAGGGGGTAATTACATTACCAAAAAATGGGGTTTCAGCAAGCCGGGGAAAAAACCTGAAGGGGGGAGTCGTCATCGTCATCGTCATCATCATCATCATCATCATCATCATTATCATCATCATCATCATGAGCAGCAGCAGCAGCAACAGCAGCACTGGCTTCGTGTCTCTGAAAGAGTCAAATTCAAGTCATTTCTTTATGTGTACAAGTCACTGAATTTACATTTTCGGTGGCTGCCACCAAATTGTGGAATACACTTCCCACTCACATTATCGTAATGCACCTAGTGTTGATAGTGTTATGTTATGTATCATCATCAGCAGCACCACATCATCCAGCATCATCATCATCATACTAAGCAGTCGTCATAGGATCTTAACCTATCCCCTTCTCAAGGCTCATACTGGTTCAACCTTTTTGGCCTGGCGAAGGACAAGATTCATCTTACTCATATTCATTATATAGCATAACTTAAAACAAGATTCATGCATCAAGATAATTTGTCAGTTCTTTATCACCGACGTGCAATATATTCTTTCTGCACAGTGTTAAATATGCCAATGATCAAGAGCATGGAAAATATTTGCCCATTTTTTACCATCTCCAATTAAATAAGCAAACTATAATAATAATCAACTGATCAATCGGCAACCCCAATTTTTTCACGTCCCGGAACCTTAACCCGAAAATTCGATGTCGAGATTGCAGTCGAATCATAAACGAGGAAGGGTTAGTTCGAAAAAATCTCCTCTCTTCGACCGAGCTGTATAAAGCATAAAAAAAAATCATTTAATTTTGGAGAGAACAATGCAATTATGGAAGAATCACACCCTAATATGGACTGTTACCAAAATCAATCATTTTTCTATAGTTACCCATTGGCCAATGTCCATAAACCAAATATACTCTACCATAATATTAGCGTAAATTTGCCCAACCTGGCCCCAAAGTTATTACCCAGTTTTTTTACTTCCAGCAAAAAACCAAAACTGTACCACAAACATACACATCAACTATTACAATATACTCATGACTATCGAGTTTCATTGACTTCTGTCATTGGCGACGTTATAAAACCAAATTTATAAACAAAACGAACAACAAGTACACTAATAACTTTCAACAATAATAACAAAGATGATAATAATAATAATCTTAATAATAATAATAATAATAATAATAATAATAAATAATATATAATCTCATCAACTGAAATAAATCGGCAACAATTCCCACGTCCCGGAATTTAACCCGAAAATTCGATGTCGAGATGCGTCGAATCATAAACGAGGAGGGTAGTTAAAATCTCTCTTCGACGGCTGTATAAAAGCTATAAAAATAATTTATTTTGGCGAGGAACAAATGCATTAGGGTAGAATCACCTAATTGGAACTGTTACCAAATCCATCATATTCTATAAGTGACCTGGCAAATGAGCCAACACCAAATATACTCTACCATAATATTAGCGTAAATTGCCCAACCTGCACCAAGTTTACGCCATTTTTACTTACAAGCAAAAAAACCAAAAAGGTAAAAAACAACATCACTAATTAATATAATCAGACCTATAGAGTTTCATTGACTTCTGTCATTGGCGAAGTAAACCAAATTTATAACAATAACGACAACAAGGACAATAATAACTTTCAACAACATAACAAGATGAATAATAAGAATAATCTTAAATAATAAGATAATAATAATAATAATAATAATATAAATAGTAACATGTTAGTGATGAATTAAGAGGAAGTTACCTCTGCATAAGTGTATTTTATTTAAATTCGTTCATGAAGGGGGATAAGGGGGGAAATTGCATATGCATAAGTTTGAATATCATGAAAGTTCATAGTAATTAAATAAAATGCAAATTCTATGCATAACAAGGAAAATGCGAAGGACAATTCGCCCTAATCAACATTTAAGAAAGTAATAATAATGATAATAAATGGATAATTAATAAAATACGAGTAAACATACCAATGATACAACTTCATGCTTATGCAAGGATGTGAGATATACATCAAAAATGCAGATACGAATTGCTTAGGATTGGAGATGCGTTTTCAGTTGTTCAGAAACATTCATTTGCATGTATGAGTGTATGTATTGGTGGTTGGGTAAGTTGACCATTTGTTAAATTTCTATTTTCGGATTAAAATTGGTATACTTCATCAGAAACCTCTAACGAGGCTCTGTGCTCTCTTTTCCGTTAAGGTTGTCTGCTCTATAATTGGCAGAGAATTGGACCAGGTAATTCTATTTTAATATCGTTCTAATTTGAATATGCAATTTGAAACTGGGAGTTGTGTTTGTGAAATTCTGGTATATCGTGCATGTATGTAAGAATTTTCAAATGTCAATTTGCTACGACAAAAGCGGAAGGGCCCCACGATAGGAGTTTCTCATGTGATCTTAAATAATTCGAATTAAAACAACACACTCTGAGAAATGGAATTATGACCCCGTAGACGCTCCAAAGTTTGAGATCTTGGCTTGACAGAAACTGCTTTGGGAGAAGCTATGTAAATTGAGACCGTGGTGGTCTTAGGTTGTACTTAGAATCCTGATGATCTGACAAGTATTGTCAGGGGACGATTGTCATTTAACATTTGAAATCTGGATAAGACTCACTTATTTACGTACGCATGTTTTAACATACCTGTATTTAGGTTTTGCCCATTGTTTGCTACTCTTGCTTCCTCTTATTCTTTTCTCCTACCATCTACACCGTGTTGGACAATTCGTGTTGGCATAAACTCAAAATATTGACCCACTGTGATAGGGGTGGACAGTGAAGGACATTGTCCGCTTTGAAGTTGAAGCCAAGCAAATTATACCATCTTATACCAAATTCGGGCAACGGGGTGGATTCTCCAATATGCGGCAAGTATGTTGGTTTTTTCTGATTGCGAAAGCAGTGATTTTATTAGCTATAGGCCTTCAGCTATTTCTCATCTGACTCTTTAAGCTCAACAATTAGTAGAGTTGAATCAATTATTATAATTAATTTCGACCCATCACACATCACAAAATCTTACGTTTTGATGTTTCTTCTGTTGAAATAAATGGTAAATACATGGTTCGGGAAAAGGTTCATAAAAAAATCGCAAAAACACAATGGTGCTTTTCGCGCGCAATGGAAATCATGTTTTTTTATCCCAAATTTACTGCCTTTGGGTTGCACATCAAGCGAGAACATGGTGAATGCGGAGTCAAACTCTTATCAGTCATGTGCGATATCGATGTCTGACCTTTCGAATGGGTCATTAACATGGACAGGTTGTTGTGATATGCTAACTGTCGGTGCGGCATAAAATATCAAGTGACATTTCATCAAGGATTAATTGCTGCCCCGATTCGATGTTTTCCTCTGAGAGCTGTGCATTAATTATATAACGTAATAACGTAATGAAATCTAGTTTATAAACTTCCATTATCTTTCCTGGATTTTCCCCTTTCTCAGCATTCCAGTTGCCTAGATTTTAGTGGTTTGTCATCAGCTAAGTTGGCTAGGTAGGGTAAGAGGCACCTGAGCCCTGAGATGATCAGCGACACTGATAACAACAACATCGATCCGCGTGGACATACAACGGTTGATAGCTCAAGTGTATCCCATATGACACAGTACGAATAGCAACTAGACCAAATGCTGACGGAATCCTTTCCTTTATATCTTTTAGGCTGTATTCCATCTGAGTAGGGTAGTATATAGAACCTCTGTTGTGAACAATACAGCGGAAAGTCTCTTTAGGCTGTCCACTGCATCCAGTATCATCTCCAGTCGTCTTGACTTTGTCTTGCTATTAAATATAGATGAGTCTGGACGAGGGAGTGAGGTCGACGCTGCGCAACTTTCCCTCACTGTAAACCAACCCATGCTCAAGTCAGTCATGACATCGCAATTCTTTCTGATGATTTTTATCCTTGTTTGTCTTGACATGTTCATCTTCATCACTGATGAATATCAACTTCCACGTTTAATCCCATCCTCATTCAACTCTCCTTCAACATTGACCGGCGGTGCATCATCATAGTTATATTTCACCATCAAGTTTGAGTTGATGTTTTACAACTACTTTAACATGTACGCAATGTGTTTTTTATCCCCAAAATACAATTGTATCAAGAAAAAATGAGAAAAGTCTGAGAAACTTCAGGGGCATGCTCTCTGGAAAAAGCAAAGCTTAGAGTATTCCTCCATTCCAATGACCATTTATTACTTAAATGAAGAAACAGGAAGATGTTGCTTAGCTGCCTTTTGTTATGGAGCTTGTAAGTGACGTCTAGACATACCTTTTGTCCTTCATAAGCTACAAAGAGGCTACACGAGGCAGCCGTTTATTAACAATACCCAAATACCATTAGCTTATGCTACAGAGATTTGGATTATATAACTAGTAGGGGACTGTAGTGAACAGATCTTATGTGAGTGTGCAAATCCGGATAAAATTGCGAATTTTGGTACACAAGTACTTTATACATTGATTATCAAAAAAAAAATGACGGAAGCACTTGCCACACCCCTTTCATGGCCCCCAGCTTGGATTTCAAGGTTACACAGGAGTAAAATTTTTAAAATGTTCCGATTGTGTTGAAAAGCACACCATGATGTCTGTCTGGTTACAAGGATTCCAAAAAGGTATAGTATACAAATATTTAATGATCATGAGGGATCTTGTGGAATCTATTGGCCCCCGAGGTGAACTGGAGGGCGTGGGGTACTATTTTCCCGAGACCGAATATTTTTTGTTCATTGATTGGTTAAAAGTGAAACTGAGCCTGAGGCCTACTTAACAAAAGATAGGCCTTGCCTGTACTGTACTCTGTAGGCTAGGCTAGCCAGGCCCTAGGGCCAGGCTAGGCTAGGCTAGGCAAGAGCTTGAGCATTGACTGCCTTTAGGCCGAGGAAAGTCCGCCCACTTACGATATCAACACCGTCGGTAAATAATGACGCTGAAGTCTGTACCGAATTTACTCCCGGAATTTACTGCATATAGCATGTATAGCTCACCTATAAACTGTTTCCGTCATGTCCGTGACCGTGCAGTCATGCAGTGTGCCAGTGATGCAGCGTTGAGATCATATCAGCGTTGTCCATTCCATGGCATTAAAATAAAAATCACCGCGGGAATCACCGGTGTTATTTACACAACTCCTCGAACACTGACAGAACATACGTAATTATTTTTTTTATATTCTCACTATCCGTGCAGAAGGTTTCCCACCGGTGTTATTGCACATTGTGTTATTGCAACTGGACGCATCCATGTTGTTGCTACGGGTGTCGACGAAATAGCCTCAACACTGCGTCAAAGTTCCTTTCAGAGCAATAACTAATACGAACGTACACATACGTTGAGAAATACAAGTAAGAGTCTGTGCACTCTCATGCATAACGTCAACAGTCGGAGCTAGTCGTATTGACCACAGCGAAAGAACCGATAAAGGAACTGATAACACGGGTATCGAGGCTAGAGGGAAATAGGCGCCTATTTCCCTAGGGAAAATAGGCGTCTATTTCCCTGTGATCTCTCTTTTGCTCTCTTTCTCGTAAATAGTTAAACTATTTGTGGTCATGTGACGCACTTTTAACCAATCAATGAACATGAATATATTCATGAGGGATATAATTTACACTAACTGTGACTTATAGTTTAGGAATTATGGGGTAAAAACTGTAAAAATGGTAAAAAAAAGTCAATTTTGGTTTGTACAGGGGTCAAAAATTAAAAGTTGCTCCAATTTTTGTAAAATGTGGTTAAAATTGTTGGTTTACCTAATAGAATGAAATATATGAATAGTTTTGACTCTCTTACGTGTCTGGTTATGAACCAAAATGGCGTATAAAGTCAACAGCTATTGGCAGCTATTGGATTCTATTGACCTGTGACCTATTTTGTTGGATAACGTGAAAACTAAGCATAACATGTAAGGCAAACTATTCCTTATTTCAATCCTTTAAGCTAGGGAAAGAAACAATTTGCACCACATATTAACTAAATCAAAGCAACTTTTAACTTTTGACCCATGTACACACCAAAATTGACTTTTTCGCCATTTTAACAGTTTTTACCGGAACTCCGGAACTATAAGCCATAGATAGTGTAAACTATACCTTTTTGGAATCCTTGTGACCAGACAAACACCATTGTGTGCTTTTTAACACATTCAGAACATTTTAAATTTTTGACCCCTGTATAACCTTGATACCCAAGCTGGGGGCCATTAAGGGGGGTTGGCAAGTGTTTCCATCAATTTTATGGATTATCAATGCCTTAAGTACTTGTGTGCAAAAATTCACAATTTTATCCGGAAGCGCACACTCTTACACTACAGTCCCCTGCTAAACTGTCTTCACGCAAAGCAGACTCTGGAATACAACACATGGCCCGCATAAAGCATGGCCCGTGACCGCGCTATTGATATCATGAGCAAGCCAGCTATTTCACTATGAGCTAATAAAATCACAATTCCCATGCCACAGTTCAATAGCTTTCATTCACCATTGTACATCACCTTGTATTTTAGTATGATTTATGATACCCAGGGACATGCATGGTCGGCTGTTGTTAACATGTGCCCATCCAAGGCTACTGAACTGAGCCCTTGATAGATTAGCATGCCTTACCACATAGTGATGTGGTATGGTATGTATGTAATAAGTTGTTGTTGTTTATAGCAATTCCATTTAGTGTTCAGGCCCCCCAGAAAACAAAATGCAAAAATGAGGTCTTTCCCCCCCCCCCAAGAACCAGAATGCCATTCACATATATATATGTTGCTAAATAATATAACGCACATCCTTGTAAAGCGGCATTGCGGTTCTTGTAGGGAGGGTTCATATTTGGACATTTCAATTACCCATTGACGCATGTACTTTTTCTATTTTACTAAAACCGACTTTTAGGGAATTTATGTAAAGTGGAGGGTGTTTTGAAAACCGGCAAAAGTTAAAGCTTTGAACATTTCCCTTTAAATGCGAACGTTTCAAGTTCATCTGCTCTCATGAAAACTAATAGAGGCGTCTCCATTCCTAGAGTCTAATGGGGGATCAGCAGTCAGCCTTGCTAAATACGTATTAACATAAGTTAATGCAATATAATCCTGTTGTAACATCCCCCAAACGAACAGTTTGAAACCAATTCAAAACAATCGGATCATTAATAACAGAAAAACTTATTACCCCCATTGACAAACACAAAGGTTATAGATATAGCAGCTATACTTTTTTAATCTTGAACACATTTTTAACCCGATATGAAACAGTTACAAATTACCCCGTTCAATTTACCTTCCTATCAAAATGTTTCAAGGATGACAAATTTGCATCATCAAGACCTAAATCAGCACGTAAGTGTTGCCTAGAACCATCCAACAGTTCATGCAGACTCTTCAGCAAGGTCATATGGTCCTACTGCATGACTAAGTTTTCAAATTGGGGCTGCAAGATTATAAATCTTTAAAATATGTAATCTAAGGAAGGCAGAGGACTCAGACGTATCTTGCTTTTTTTTACATGTTGAATACGTCTAATCTGTGGATTTGTTGTGTTCAACACATTTTTTTTTTAATTTTTCTATTTTTTGCTTGTTTCTTTTATAAATTGTTTGTATCACACCCTTTCGTCAAAAACGTTATCTCTGCAGATTGCTGATGGAAAGGTCCTTTTTGATTTCATATTAACGCTGCTTTCATGATTTCCTTGTCTATAATCCCAAAAGGTACTTTCCACATCGAAGACTATTTTCTTACGCTGCTCTGCATCTGCAAATCTAAGTTCTCATTGCATCCATTCATTTTTGTCTCGATATCTCTGAAATTCAGCTCCCTACTCCAAAATTGCATCTCTTCTTCTTCTTCTATCTGCTGAAATCACGATCTGCATAGTGAGGTAGCAGTTTTATTTACCGACTAACTCTTGCATAAATGTAAATATATCTAAACGTGTCTCCGCATGGCAGAAAATTGTTGGAATTGTTCTTGTAAAAGCTTGAAAATTCAATAAATCAATTTGATGCCATACAAAAAACATGTGACATGAGAATGTATTAAAATGACATTCCAAAAACACAACCCTCACATCCCCATTCTTGAACAAATTGAGAATATTTTAATTTATTTACTATTATTAAACCGCATATAAAATTCCTGTGGGGTTAAAGGAAGAACAGTTCCAGGAAATATTAAAACTTATTAAAATCTTGAAGGGGCATGGACTTGGGTGATTAATATTCCATGAAAAGGGAAAATAATGTATATCAAAACAAAAAATAAACCGAATAAAAAAAATAAAAAAAATAAAATGAATTCATAATAAAATTAGGACACTCAATACAAGCGTAGATTTTCTTACTGGATTGGCTACACCAGTGAATAAAAGGTGAATTTAAACGCTTGTTTATCAATAAAGAACATGGCCGAATTGGAATACAGCAAAATACTAATTAGAACAATTTACAATTTCTTGTACCAAAGAAACCATTAAGTTTAAGTCTTTCAGACGGAGATATGACTTGAAAATAAAATATTAAATCGATCTAAAAATCATGTCTTTCATTCTTTTAAGGACATCAGGCTTTATTTCATAATGTGCCAGGCGGGATACTTGAAAACCCTGTTTTTCATTCTTCTAGTTCATTTAAAAGATGACAGCAAACAAAAAGCTTTTCAGCTTTCAAGCTCATGTGGTATCAATAGAGTGGTACTGCACAGATCTACCCACATTGCAGATCAGATCAAAAGTTAATACTGTCGAAGTCCTTAACTACTGCCAAAATCTTACTTAGCAAACTCTGCTATATTTATGTATAGTTAGGTTCCCCAAATCTAATTGGATCTCACATAAATGACATCTTCTTCATTAGCCATAGAAAGGTTCATGAGGACATCATAGGAATTACTATGTTATAATCCTTATTCCCAATTTATAGGGAAAAAAAAACCAGCTATTTGTAGTACTTAGCTTTTTAGAAGTCTCACCTTGTAAACCAATTGCATTATAGACTCAATCAGGGGATATCCATTTTTCTTTTGCATATGAAATAAAGTCGTATTTTTCAAAGTTACTAAATAAATTTTTATCACAAAATGGAGGCTACTATAACAATACAAAGAGGGTTATTGTGCTAAATAAATATTTTAAAAAACATACGTATTGATATGACCCCCAACACTAAAACCCTTACACTTTACACTGAAACAATCTTGGATGTCTGGACGTTATATAAAACTTCCGGGGATTTTCCTCAGACTGCTACATATTAGTTGCGTGTACTCCTCGTGGCACCTGCCAATCAAATATTAAACCGAGTATTTGGAAAATACCAAGCATGTAGTGATTGTATGCTTGCAATATCTGTTCAAACTGGAGTGCTAACATATGAACAATGGGAACGGTGGCAGTTATGTCACTGCCCCCGTCTTGCAGTTAATAAAAATATAGTATATTCCCTGCATTTTTACAAAAATATACACCATTTCAAAGTGTGAAGATAAGAGGATATGTATACGGTCTGTCATAAGCAGTCCTCCCCCAGAAGGTTACTGCCTCAGGGTGTATACTTACTGGAAGTAATAAGATCAAAAAACAAACAAATAGGGTGACGGGCTTGATATACCAGTGCACTGGTGAAGGTTGCACCCACCAAATAACACTCCCATTGAATTACACGCTAAAAATGACTTGCAAATAAGTTCAAATTTAACCCCAACGTGAACATCATTTTTTGATGTTTTGAGATATTTCTATATCAAAAAAGATAAAATTTTTAACAATCATGGTATTTGATTACCGTGATCCAGAATAGAATTCGAGATACAGGCTTGGGAATAGCGCCACCACTATTTTCCACCCACACGTAAAACCCCTAGCCTATCCGAACACGGAGTATTGTCACGAAGGCCTAATTTATTTGTAGATTCCAAATTTATTTATTTTATATATTCTGGCAAGTATAGAAATTGTCTGCATTATTCCTTTAAATATTACATTTGACAATGAACAATATCTACGCACCATGCCACACCAATTTTCTTACAATCCACGGTATGTTTTTAACCGGAACTACCCACCATTACACAAAATTCGGAGTGATTTAGTGGTGTTCTCTCGTGAAGTGTGGTGCTATAGTTGCTACAACCAAACCATTGTAGGGTTTGTCCCCAAACCGTCAGACATCAATCAATCTCGGAGTTAAAAAATTTACTGGCTGCTTTGAGGGTAAACAACGAGAAACCAAAAAGTGAAAGAGAACTGGCCAAAAAGTGGATAAATGAAGGTAAAACACGGAGATTGCAGCATTTCTTAACAGAGTCCTTAAATGGGTCAGACACTGTTCGTGTAACCGCGATTGGGTTTACAGAATAGCCGCTGTGTGGACGACCATCAAAAGCTGAGCTGTAAGGGCATTGACCACCAAGGAAAGAATAATTTAATATAAGGAACTCAAAACCCTTGCAGAATTGGGACCTAAAAGTTATAAAAATAACTCAAATCAATATTTAACAATATAATACAAAGTAAACGTTTTTCCTGTCTTTTCTTGCAAATGTCATGGGGAATACCTGTGGGCGGGGGGGGGGGGGGAAGTACTATGACACCCGTAAACTTCTTATCGCCTCCTCAATCATTCCTTAGAACAACCCTAGTGATTCACTTGGCATTTCAGAAATCATCATGGAATTTTTTCCTGTGGAATGGATCTGATGGGCATGAAACTCAAGTTGAAGATACCGCATTACGGTTTTATTGCAAATATTCCATACGTCTTCAATAAATCTTTTGGCCCATGAATTATTTTAAACAAAAAACAGTCAATTTCAAAACCCTAATTTCGGTTTCAACTCTCACGCAATACACTTGAGATAATTCCAAATGCAAAGTGTCTCACCTGCGGACTAGATTCAACAGAAGTAAACACTTGAAATTAAGGAAAGGTCACTGAATTGCATGTCGTTTAAATTCTTAATATATCTTTTTTGTTTTACAAAACCCACGTTTGATGGCGCGCAATTATGATGGAACGAAACCAACATCGCGTATACGTTTAGCGGTGTAAAACATTTTAATGAATGGCTTGGAATTGTGTATAGATAAATGTGTCACTCTGTGGAACCTTACTCAGTATTTTTTAAAGGGGGATAATTCAATGCATGAGCTGGACTATATTTTTCAATCTCCTATTTCCTTCTGCAACCCTTGCAACCCGTTGGACAGAATTTGTCTTAATGTGTCCCACGTACGCAACAAGTGCCCCTTCAATGATATGCAATGACTGTTTTAAGGACCACAGTGCCTTACGCGGTTTGGGTTCCGAAAAACGTGGTTTTTTTTTTTTTTTTCTTTGACCTTTTACTTGATCTTGAGGAAGATTATGTTTATACAATGATCGGTATTTGGGTTGTAAATCTCACATTTTGGATGGTGTGCCATTTAAAAATCAAACAAAACAAAAAATTGGTCATAATATATTTTTGGCTTTCGGTCTTTCATACGCGAGGGGATCTACGAGATGGAATTTTTGATGTGAATTTGAATCACAAATTATATTAAATTCAATCAAAATTCATATGACCGCCTAAAATTTCATTTTTTGCACCAAATCATTAAAATGATGTAAGTTTATCAGTATTTGTATTATTTCTTTTATTTATGACCAGCTTTATCACCGGTTAAAATGAAACCCAAAAAAATTAACATATATTACAATAGAGAAAATCAATCCAAAAATTAAAATACCAAAATTGCACTGGGAAACAAGCGATTTTTTTTTAAATTGCACAAATAACCATAGTGAAAAGGATGGATGAACAGGTACAAAGCACCTCTAGCACCATCCCACCTAGGAGGCAAAAACAGGGTCTAAAGGAGGGAGCGTTTTACCAGTGCTCTCTGCAGATTGAACACGCGAACAGTTGTCAGCCCAATAACAGTATTTGCTGAGTCAACTGAGATGGTGCCTTTGGATTTGTAATACAAGGACTGATATTTAAAAGGACGTATGATCTGATTGGGAAGGTAGTTTATTCCAAATAGGAACACATCATTTGAAAAAACGTGGCTTTATGAGACTGTTTTGCAAACACTGAGGAATAAGAAGATGACAATCAGAGAAAGCCCCTAGTGGTGGGATGGCCCTGCAACTTGTGAATTAAAAACAAGCAAAATGATTATGAAAATGCAACTGGCCAAACCTGCGTCTGTGACAATTGGTTAATAGATCACGTAATTTTCTCTTCGATTGGTAGTGGCAACAAATCAAGTTTAAGCATTCCCCGTCAGGATGGTGAAGAATATACTTGGTAGCTCCCCTGAACACTTTTGATCAACTGAATATTGTGTTTATAGTCAGAGAGAACGGTCATGTGACCGTACAGTTGAGTATAATAAACAATTTTTTTTCCTGAAAATGATAGATTCGGGTGTGGAGAAATAAGGAATCCTGGCCGATGCCACCTGGGCACAGCCTGGGCGTTTTTTGAGAACTCCAAGAATGGCGTTCGCAGGCAAATGATAATTTATCTATTTAACCCTATAATGTGAACCCACTTTACAACCCGCAACCAGTCCAGTGACAAGCACCCCTTTTTGCAATAAAGTTGAATTCAGTGATCACATAGAAAACCAATCATTTTTTAAGACCTTATTTGTTATGGCCCTCGCTATTTAAATTCACCCAACCAAAATGGGCAGACAACGATGCATAAAGCACATGCCACCATTAGCATTCCCGTCTTTTGTTGAACTCAAGAATACCTCCATAGATGCAAAAGCATGTGGGATACAGCATTTGTGTCAGACAATAAATCCACACTTGGCTAGTTGGTATTAGTCTAATTAAGCAACTAAACTTGCCTTTTATTTTTAAAGAATGAATGAACTGGGAATTTGTGGATTTTTTCGGACTGGCTCTGATGAAATGATGAATAAGACTGGCGACTTGTTTGCCTGGTTTTTAAATGGTGGGTCACATATTATAAAACTATGGAGTTTTACTATGATATACTATAGGATCCATGTCAAGTGTATAGCATTTGTAACATTAAGTCATACTTCAAAGTCAAAATGGCGGCCAAATCCCCATAATTTTAAAATATGTTCGTATACAGCAAATGCCTGCGATAAAAATAGCCCCGAAGGAACTTTTTTGTTTTTTTTTAGTTTATTTGTAAGAACACAATTAATGTAGCTTCTGATACTTTTTAAATTGTGACAATGACTTCACTCAATATGGGCCAAAAACGGTGAACATCTTCAAGCAATACTTGACACAAACTTGTAATTTATTAACAGCCTTCAAATCGAATAAAGTGTCCTATGAAACATTTAGAAATGTACACTTTGATCCCTAACCAATTGTACAACATACATTTCAATTTTTGTAAATGCCCCAAATACGAATAAAACGTATATGGCGCAAAGTTTGTCAAATACCATAGGAATTACATTTTTTCTCACATACGTTATTTCACTCAATTTATTATTTCGACCCATTTTTATTTATCGTGATGACCTGGTGTTACTTGGTTATGATCATAGGTACATTTCTAATTGATTCATTGACACAATAATTTCTACTTGAAGGTTATATTTAGATATTTGTGTCAAGTATTTTTGAAGATATTCAAGTTTTTTGGCGGCCATATTGATTGCGTATGTTTACAACTTTAAAAGTATCAGAAACACATTTATTGTGTCTAACAACATAATCTTAGTAATATGTTATTTTTTATCGCAGGTTTTTGCTTTTAAAGGCAAAAATTTTAAATTATTAGATGGGGCGTCATGTTGAATTTGAAGTATGACTCGATGTTACAAAGTGCCGCAATTTGTTCGTGGGTCCTATAGTATATTTATTAACGCCATAGTTTGATAATATAGGGTTGAATAAAGAGAATTCTTCATTTAGGGCGACGTCCATCTTGGATTTCTCAAACGCCCAAGGGTGCCATGCTAGCACCCGGCAGATTCTAATTATACACACCCTTATATCTATCACGTTCAGCAAAACAATTGTATATATGACTAAACTTAACGGTCAGGCCATAACTTCGACTACTGCCGCAATTAGATGTACCAATCAATAGGCTAGATATTCTAAATCACTCCAGACAAGGGCTGAGTAAGAGAGTTTTAGGTTACCATATATGGCGCATCATATCCAATTGCGCACGTTTTATCATGCCTAGTTTTCATGCCATTGTAAATAAGTAAGGTTAGAAGGGATTACTTCAACACCAAGATCGCTGACAGAAGGATTCTGTCAAGGGACAACACCATTCATTTTATCATCAAATGTCATAAAATTCGTGGATCGAGTCATTGAAATAATATGACTTTGATGGATGAAATTCAAATCCACTAGAATACTCCATAAAGAGAGCATCAATCCATCCTGGAGTCTTGGAGTCAGTCAGTCTTATATTCTTAAAACACTCCGAGTCGTCTACAATAAAGCCAATTGCAGAATGCCTGGGCAGAATGGGTATGTCTTGCTTACAGAAAGAAACAAAAGAGGACCTAAAATGGAGCCTGTGGTACTGTTTCAGATGTGATACCAAAAATGATTGCACCAAACAAGGAAAAGTGCTTGTTCACCACGAACCACTATGGCGAAAGATCATGTCCGTTCCAAACAGATAATTACGAAAATTGCGATTTTCTTACAGATTACGACCGAATTTGCAAGTATGGTTAGGTTGCACATGACTACTAATGTTAACCGGTTTTTTTGAGGGGGTTTATAAAAGCTATATTTTAAAGCGGGACGGGCTGTGGATACGAAATGGCCCCTTAAGTTTGACCTCAATAAACTCAGCGGAATGGACGCGTCCAAGTATAAAACGGGTGCACGAATTATCGAATGGGCGTCAGAAAAGACCAAACTGACGCGGCGTCCATTGTTTGTTCTTTTTGGTTATTAATCTAATTTTATTGATCATTTCGAAACAGTAGAATGTATGGATAACGTCTTGAGTTTGGCGTTTGGAACTATGGTAAAGGGTGCATTTTGTAATTACCCTCCCAAAGAAAAGCAACTATTCCTATTGTTTCATTGTTCAATTAACATTGCAACTACGCTCCATGGCCGTAAAATGTCATTCCCTTAACACCATTCGCGTAAGCATGTCACCAGTGCAAAAACTCATTTCGCAATTTATTTTTTGTACACCACATCACACATACAATTAATGGAGGCTCTTCACAGAAGCTAACACACGTAAAGAAAAACGTCAAATATTTTCGTTCGTCTTCTCTACGCGAAATGATAAACTGTATTTTGTCAAACGTCATAAAGTTGCTTTGTTCTATTAATATGTTTGCCCCTTCCCTCCATTGCCATGATAAATCGACATTTTTATACATGTTCTGATACAATTTTCATACAGGGCGTAAAGTATATAGGGTGTAGGCGAAGACGTATACACCCATTTCGTAACCCCCTATACCATTACACATTATCAAATAGAGCGTCATTATACTCCCTATCAACCTATAATGACAGAAAATTCGTCCCCCTTCAAAAAAAAAAAAAAAAGACCTCCGATTGTTATCTAATGAAATAGCAATACTCTACCCCAATCGGAATGTAATCACAAACTGGACTGAACAGATTTGTTAATTTATTAACATACAAACATACCTTTTTTAATCCATATAATGAGAAAAATACATTGGGGTACTTAAAAAACACAATTTACCCCTGTTTCATTCAAATTTAACCCCTGTACAATTTCCACCCCTTTTGACAAAGTTCCCCACATTTCCCAGAGGTTGGACCCAAAAAAAATTCCGATTCGCCCCTTCAAACTATACCAAAACCTTGTTTAACCTTCTTCCTCCCCAAACTTCCTAGAATGGGATTCTCATTCATAACCCTACTATTAGTCTTAGGTTAATGAATTTGAGTAGTGTTTATAATTATCGTAGATGGGAGTCATCTACGAAATTCTATTCTTAAAATTTCTGTCGTAGCTAGTCGGAGAAAATTACATCTACAATTTCACACGGTAACTACAAACCCCCTATGAAAATGGCCGCCTTTAAACATTCTTTGGTGAAGTGATTTCGTTTCGATTTTGACGGCGATTGAATTGATAGAATGAATGGAATGGATTGAGGATAGATGGTATGATGGATGGATGGATTGATGGATGGACTGGATGGATGGATGGATGGATGAAGGTGGTGGATGGATGGATTGATGATGGATGGATGGATGGACGGGACGTGATGAATGGATGGAGGATGGGGGAGGGAATGGATGGATTAATTTCTTCTTGTTAACATAAGGTAATGGACTGATACTGGTAGCACACTATAAAACCAAAGTCATTAAAATAGATCCCTCTGAAAAAATACTCATGGGTTATTCACTAATAATATAATAACAGGCATTTATAAAGCCGCCCTACAATGACACAGCGCCTAACAGCAAAACAAAATACCATAAAGTAACATAATATGAACAAAAATGAACAAATGCAACGGCTATGGGCAATAATTGCACAAATCAACAGATCAACCGACCTGGTTTTTCAATCGAAAACCTGGTTTTTCAATCGAAAACCAGGTTTTCAATCGATTGTCAGAGTTTTTTGATAAACCTGGTTTTTCAATGTCGACAAACCATTTTTTTCCGATTCGATTGTCATAGTTTTCGAAAAACCAGTTTTATCGGCCGAGAAACCATGGTTTTCAACACAAAACCAGGTTTTCGAAATTTGTAAACCAATTTTATCGAGCGAAAAACCTGGTTTTTTCGCCGATAAACTTGGTTTTTTCGAATTTGATTGTCATAGTTTTTTTTTGATAACCTGTTTTGTTTTTTTTTCAATCGAAAACCAGGTTTTTCGAGTCGATTGTCATAGTTTTTGATAAAACCTTGTTTCTCGACCGAGAAACCTGGATTTTTTTTAAAAAAAAAACGCAAACTTTTTTTTTCCAAATTCGATTTGTCATAGTTTATTGATAACCCTGGTTTTTTCCTTCAATCGAAAACGTGGTTTTTTTTTTTTTTTTTTTCGACTCGATTGTCATAGTTTTTTTTGATAAACCTGGTTTTATATCGACCGAAAAACCCCTGTTTTTTCCCTTTTTTGGTCGGCCGATCAACTTGGTTTTAATCAATTCTATTGTCATAGTTTTATTTTGATAAACCTGGTTTTTCAATGGTTTTGTCGAATTCCGATTGTCAAGTTTTTGAAAATCCCCACCAGGTGTTTCGATCGAAAAACCAGGTTTACAAAAAAAAAATATGACAATCGAATTCCATTAATTTAAAATCCGTTGGAGGTTCTTGTATATTACGCATCAACTCTGTCATCGTGGCGAATAAAGCCACCTAGGCTCATATGTGTTGCATTTTGAACGTCATAATAGAATGGACGTACTGAAAAAACCCCCCTCTATACCTGGGATAGCGGGCGGCGATCGGAGAAGTGAACATTTTGTCCTCCATTTTGTAAAGGCAGAAAGTTTGTCGTCGCTGCATTACTTTAAATGCACTTGTACTTTTTTTGTACTTCAAAAGTTGAATTTTACTCAAAATAAGGGAAAATAAAAATTTTTTTTTCACACAAAGGAATATTGTTATATTCAAAAAGATCATTAATGAACAAACAAAATTTCCGAAAAAATAATGAACCACTGAGGAAATGTGCAATTAAATAAATAAATACATTGATAAATATCAGAGCATGTTATACATAAGATAAATGCATATTTGGTAGAAAAATACAAAAGAAAAAAAAGAAAAAAAAAAAAAAAAAAAAAAAAAAGAAAAGAAGGAAAAAAAAAAATGCAAATAATATAGAAATTAAATTTAAGGAAGGAATGAAATGAAAGAATGAATGGATGAACGAATAAATCCCACTTGCCTTTCTTATTATGAATAAATAAAAAAAAATACCTACAAAAAAAAAGGGAAGGATTGAGGAGGGATGGAATGGGAAGTGTGAAATAGGTGAATTGAGGGATGAGTAGGGTAGGGGAATGGGTGTCTGGGAATGGGGAGTGAGAAGGAAGGAGATAGAGGAGGGGAGGGATGGGGAATTGGTTAGGTGAGGATGTGGGGGGATGTGGGGATGATGATTTATCCGGGCATGTTAAGGGTGAAAAGAGGGGAAATGATGTGAATGTGAATGGGAACTCATCGTGGCATAGAATCTGCCAAAAATCCCTGCAGAAATAAACTGAAATAAGGAGAATTTCATAAAAATAATGAGAAAAACTGAGGAAATGTAAATAATCAATAAATACAGTGAATAAATAGCAGAGCATGTTTATACACATATTAGATAATCATATTTTGATTTAATAAATATAGAAATTAACGAATTAATGAATGCAGGAAGGAATAATTAATGAATTGGATAACGAATAAATTCCAATTTACCTTTAATATGAATAAGGTACTGAATTATTATGAATAAATAACAAAGAAGGAAGAAGAGGAGGGGGAAGATGGAAAGTTGCGAGTGGGGGAATGGGAAGGGAGGGGGAGGGGGAAATTGAAAATGAAGGGGGTAACTGGAGGGGGGAAGGTGAGAGGGAGGGAGGAGGTTGAATGGTCTTGGGGAGTGGAGGGAGAGTGGGGTATTGAAAAAATATTCACACAATAATTAATAACCAATTTTTTTTTCACATGAACATCCTTTCTTTTTTTTGCAGACATTTTTATTGTTTCACCTTTCATCATAATATTGTATAATGCACAAATTGCACTCCAATATCTACACAGTAAAGAATCCCAGCATTTAGGATTTCGTATCGGCCAATTAGCGAATTATGACTGTGGCATTTTTTAATAGAATATTAGAGATTTTTTCTTTCAAATACCAAGAAATTTCACAAGTTGCATTGACCTTCGCAATTGAATCAGTACGGTGACCCTCTCATGTTCTGCCCTCCACCAGAATGGTCCGCTGGGGAAGGTTGTCCGGTTGTTTCAATCGCCGACTATCAATTACGTGCAGCCCCTATCAATTTTATAGAGGTCAGTGAATGGAAAGTCACTAAATCAAATATATAAATGTTATGAATTATACTATTTTATTCTTTTATTTTTAACGACAACAATCGCTTCTTTAATTGATAGAATATAAATAAAACAACAAGCTGAATTAATGTTGGACATGTTAGTCTATCGCACGCACTGCTAGCTCATGAGCTCTTGTAGTGTGCCATAAACACCAATTTACCTATGGTTAGGAAATTCCGGTTTTTTCAAGGAGAATCGATTGTCATAGTTTTCGAAAACGCCAGGTTTATCGATCGAGAAACCTGGTTTTTCGACGATAAACTTGGGTTTTTCATTCGAATTGTCATAGTTTTTATTGGATAAAACTGGTTTTTCAACGAAAAACCAGGATTTTTCGAATTCGATTGTCTCAGTTTTTTGATAAAACCTGGTTTATCGACCGAAAAACCTGGTTTTTCTTTCCATTTCCCCTCCGCCGATAAACTTGGTTTTTTTCAATTCGATTGTGTCATAGTTTTAATTTGATAAAACCTGGTTTTTTTTTCAATCGAAAAACCAGGTTTTTTTTTTTTTTTTTTCGAATTCGATTGCCATAGTTTTTGATAACCTGTTTAATCGAAAACCAGACCGAAAAACAGCTGGTTTTTCTTTCGCCGCTAACTTGGTTTTTCAAGGGCGAAGTCATAGTTTTATATTTTGATAGATGGCGCGTTTAGGTCGGATGCCTAACCAGGTTCTGTTTCCTTTCCTCCTTCCTCCTCCCTCTCCAGTTTTTCTCATTTTTTGTCTTTTCTTGTTTGTACCATTCTTGTGACTTGTACCAAGTTGCATCTATTATAAGTTATGTGAGTACCTGTCAATAGCAAATTGTGATCATAATGATCCAGTATTTTAATTAAACCAAATCGGAACTTGAGGCCAGCCAAATAGGGGTGCAGAACTTAAGGAGCTTGAACAGCAACCTTAGCACCCATCATACTTAGCCTTACGTATCAGAGATGTTTACTATCTAGCTTAGCAAGGTGAAACTTCAAGTTTAACTGCTACAACATTGCCAGATCTGTATGACTGCATCATAATATTATTCATCACCAAATCCAACAAAGATCAAACTATGAATTTAATAACAGACTCAAGTTATAGGCAAAAACAACTATTAGAACTTAAAAACCCTGTAGGAAATACAGAATTTCCGAGGCAAATTTTTGAACCAATCCAAATCTTTGTTATTCTCTATCGTGCCCGAGGAGAAGAGGTGGCTTCCCATATAAGGAGAAAGATCTCTGTGTTATAACCAACTGTTGACCGTGTTGGTCAATACATCGATCTGCTAATCCCGATAAGTTTGAATTTCGCCCACGAACCCTGACTCAAGTCAACATTGTACGATCTCACCCTGCTTGCCCAGTTACACTTCTACCCTGATACAACCACCAGATGAGTACCAAAACATCTTCTCTCTAATACTCAGTCAATAATGAACAAATTAGGAGGAAAACCCATGTTAATCTTTGAACAAGCAAAATATGACATCGGTGTAATAACTGAAACGTGGTGTAAGCCTGGTTTGTTAGATTACATGAATATGACTGGTATGCTAGGTTCTCGAAGTGCAGGGAACACTGTACGTGGTGGGGAGTGGCAGTGTTTGTACGTGATTCTTTTCCTGCATCATCCATTGATTGCATCAATGTTCCTGATGAATTGGTGTGTTTGGGTGAAAGTCCGACCACAAAGGCTTCCACGTGAATTTCAGCAATAGCCAGTCTGTGCTGTATACATCACGACGGACTCGCCCTCCAAAAGCCTCTTGGGACCACCTGCTCAGAGTGTGGATGTATGTTGACGCACCCGTACCCTGACATTAGTATAATAATTCTGGGGGATTTTATCGTATGAACATGAAATCCCATTATCAGGGGGTAATGAGTTATCAGCTTGTTGACTTTCCCACACGCGGCAATGCCACAGTGATTGCTTCTCACAACCATGCTTTGAAGGTTTTGTCTTACAGCCAAAGCATTTTCACCAATTGGTCATAGTGACCACGCTGGGGTGTGATGGAAATCAAGATTTATGTTAAAACCTCAAATAAGATCAAACTTAATGTATCACGACCATTCAGTAATTCGGGCATTCTTGCATTTGGTCAGTGGATTCAAGCATCAAGATTGGCATGAGTGCTCGCGTGTGGTGGTACTCAAAATAAGGTTGATGTTTTTTATGACTGCTTAAATGGGCATCGAAACATGTTTTCCAGTAAGAAAAACAAAGGTTCACAATAAAGATAAACCGTGGCTTACTTCCACGCATCAAAAAGCTGATTCAGGATCGGCAGAAAGCCTTTATAAATATGATATCCCAGTGGCGAAAACTTAGGAACTCTGTTAAACGTGCCATGTTAAGGCTAAACAAAATTACTATGCTAATAGAATTAGGGACTTGCAAAAGGAAGAAACCGAGGATGTGGGGCATCAACAAATAAGGACTGCTAACTACTGGTAAAAACAAGCAAGAACTCAAGGTAAAAATCCAGGTATTGAAGATATAATGATTTCAAGGCCATTGCTAATGCCATCAATCGCAAATTTGTCCAAGTCTATGATGGTTGGATTCCCTTGACTATAGCAGGGTACCATTTACTTCCTGCCGAGGAGCCTGCCCAGTTATACCCGTGGGAAGTTACTCTGAGCTTCCGTAAACTTAAAACACATCAAACTCTTGTGGCCCCAACCCAGATCAAATTTCCCCAAAATGGAAAAGAATTTCACCTCGAGTTGAGTGTTTCTTTTACTGATATTATGAAAACTCTTACAGAGAAGGAGTTGTCCCTGTACAATGAAAGAAAGCTATAGTGCGTCCCAATTCCAAAGCAGTACCCACCCCACTATTGATAAGTTAAACCGGTTTCCTGACTTCAAATTTTGCAAAAGGTTTTATACAAATTGGGTTCTTGGACGATGTTCAGAATTCGATTGATATTCATCAATTTGGAAATGTTAAGGGGGTTTCAAATGAACATTAGTTTAGTATATCTTGTTCATTTTCTTTTTCAGGGTGCTGAGAAGTCGCAACATAGGAACTGTGGTACTACGGATTTCTCGAAGGCGTTTGATCTTGTTGACCACAGCTTCTTATCAGTAAGATTATCAATATTGGTGTCCGTAGGTCCATAGTCCTTGGATTATGACTTCCTCTGCAACCGTCAACAGTGGTAAAGTTATAATGATGTTTTATCTGATTAGTTTGGTTTGAAAAGGTGGTGGCCTCAAGGCACTAAAGGCCCTATTGGGTTTCCAAATTCTTATTAATGATGCAGCAGAGAATGCTGGCAGTCAGTATTGGAAAGATGTTGATGACCTGACATTTGCTGAGACCTTTTCTGGTCGTTGTCCCAGTTCCATTCAAGATGATCTGATAGCTTCTATGAGTGGGCCGGGGACAATAACTTGAAGTTGAATCCACCAAGTGTCAGGCCATCCAAGTTTCATTTTCAAGACCACCACCACCACATCGCGAATTGAGAATTGGTACTGAAACCACTGTCCGATGTCACAGAAGCCAAGTGCTGGCTGTGCTTCAGAATGATCTTAAATGGCATGTTCAGGTGGAAAAGTATGTTAACAAAGCAAAATTCGGTTGTTCATGCTAGGGACCCTTAAGCGCTTTGGGTTCTCTGCGGATTGAGCTCAGTGTCGTGTACAGTGGTTTACATCAGGCCAATTCCTCGAGTACGCTGATGTGGTATGGAATTTCAGCGTTATCAGCTAAGCAGTGCAGATATGAAGAAATTCAAAAAGAGCGTGCAAACTAATCCTGGGGAGGCAGTTTCATTCATATACTGACGTCTTGAAAATTTGCAAGCTTGACATCTCTTGGAGGAGGGAGGGCCATTGTCGGAGGTTTGCCGAAGGGCTTTCCAAATGAACCGACATGTCGTCATCCACCTACTAGGGAAGAGTGTCATGGTCGTGGCTCGCAACTGTAAAAGATATCCTCAATTCCCAGCTAGAAAATTAGCGTCAAAATAGTCCTGTGCCTATTTATTTCATTTGACGTAATAATTAATTTAATTATCTACTTTAACTGCTTCCTCAGGGTTATTCTGCATGATTACATGTTCAATTTTAGTTTATGAAGTAAATAGACGGTGTGCCAGAATCTTAATTACAGTTTTTGAAAAAACCAGGTTTTTCGACCGAGAAACCTGTTTTTTCAAAAAAATACGACACGAATTCGAAAAAAACTTGGTTTTCGTTTGAAAAACCAGGCTTAACAGTGAAAAAACAAGTTATCGGCGAAAAACAGGTTTTCGATCGAAAAACCTGAAAAACCAGTTAGCGGACGAAAAACCGCTTATCTGTATATTGTGCAATATACTTGCCATTCACACGCCAACCTAAAACAATAACTAACTGCTGAAAGAGGTAAGTTTTCAAAAGTGACTTAAACACCTGTAATAGTGTGCTTCCCTGATGTTTCTGGGAAGTCGTTCCAGAGACGTGGTGAGGCGGCATAAAAGCATATCACCAGCAACAGTTTTGGTTTGGTAATACGAAGCAGAGACATGTCAACGACGAACGAGTGGCATATGTGACTCTGGGTGATAAAAGAAGTCATGAGGTATTCTGGTGCAAGGGAGTGACGGCATTGATACACAGAAACGAGAATCTTAAATTTAATGCGCATGACGAATTAATGCGACATACGAATTAATAATTAATAAGAATAATAGTAATAATAATATATCAATAATAAAATAGAAAAACATCTATGAGAAAATGCTGTGATGTTTTACAGAAAATGCAGGTGAAGAATTATTTAGATGCGAGCCGGGTGTCCTTAAGTTTAAATTCAGTGTGCTCTTGACACATCAGCAAATACTGCTGAAATCGTCGACAGGTAGATGGGAAATGTATATATTGTATTCTCATACCGGCACTTCATCATTATTAAATCTTCGGGATATTTCAATGTTCGAGGAATTTTTAATTTTTAGATTAAACTTGTAGTTATACTAACATGCATTTTTTAAAATGGGTCCTGAAAATAGGTCTAAAGCACGGGGAGCTTGCACATGTTGCGTCATAGTTTGGTAAAAGTATACAGAATTACTTTACTAACCCTTTTATTAAGTTTAGAGGTGAATGCAATTTTCTAAATTGTAGTTTCAAAGTAAAATTTGGACATCGCGTCAGACACGTTTAAGTTGGGTTCTTTGGTTCTATATGTTTTCTGTAAGGTGGACAGTGTTTTTTTTTCAATATGCATTTTGAAATTCACTGAAATTTTAACTGGATGTGAAGGAGTGAATGACTAAAGTGCTGATAGCAAGAAGATAGAGTACAGAATGGTTGTTTTGTAGTAAAATTAAAATTAAAGTTGCAACGGTCTTTCGAATAAACATTAACATGAATACTACCGGAACAAATACTAAATTCAATCTATAAATTAAGCAAATTAAAAATCGCCCTTTTCACTTTCTGAGCCAAATGTAAGAAATCTATTGGGAGTCTTATCAAGCCTGTTCAAAAAGCATGGCACAATCAAAAACCGATTTTTTTTTCACTATTATATCTCACATACGAATCATTTGTATATCACATTGAAGAGAAAAGGCAAGGCTTTCAAGGATTTTTTGTTCATCTCATTGCGTGTTTCAATCGCGAGATAAATCCAGTACTAATACGGAACACAAAAATCGAGATTTGTGCGCCACTTTATGGTTGAGTGAAAACGGTGGTCGAATGTTAAACATAAGGTATTCACACTTGAACAGATATGAAATTCTTTAAAACGGAATTAACTTCATAAAGGAAAAACTGAATAACTACGAAAAAAGTTACGTCAATGGTGGAAGTTATGATCAGTAAGTCCTGGCTTAAGATAATGTGAGTAAACATTCAACATACTGTGGTTGTTAGAAGAGAACCATGAGCGTACAGCCGGCGTACAGCAACCTGGAGGAGAGAGTTTTTATGGTGTTGAAGTATCATGAAGCGCAAATTCCTACCAACACTTTGATACTTGCTACTTTATACTGTTACTTTATTGACTTCAACAATTAGTAAATGCACAAAGATAGTGGAATATTTTAAACCATTTCTTTTGATTTGGAGTGTTTATTTTGGTTGCAATTACATTCCTTCTGGCATGATTTTAACAGATACCAATTTCGTAATAAATGCAAAGTTCCATTTCATTGACGTGCAATTAATATTTGTACTGTTTATTATTTATGAAAAGAAGATATTTATCATTAAACTGATTATGTTGACTATTAAAACTTGTGTCGATAAAACTAGACTTCTTTTGTTTACTTAATCTGTGTTTAGTTTTCTTTTGTCAAGTTGAAATCTTTTGTGAGCTTTAAGACAGCATGGCATAACTGAGCGAAGCAACTCTGCCCATGCATAAAAGTGGCACAAAATCGATTTTGGTATATCGCACTAAATTGATAATATCTCTGGATTGACAAAAGCAAATAAGATGAAACAAACACCATTGGAAAGCCTGGTCTTTGTTCTTTAATATTATGCCATGTAAGAATTACTTATTTTGAAATTTCATATTTAACCAATTTTTTTTCTGATTGTACCACTTTTTTGAGACAGGCTGTATTATATGAAACCACTACAATCACACAATTATGGATGCCCCAAAATGTCTTGTTGCACCTTTAATACTTTACTAATATTTTTTTCTGTGGAAAAGCAGCCTTAAATGCATACTTAATCAATTTAAAAGAAGAACGCACTCAATTTTTTTAAAATAAAATCTGAACGTTGTTGCATTTACAACACACATCTCAATAATTAGCATACCGGCTAGTCAGAATGAAATAGTATGTAGATGTAACATTTACAGTTATTTGTATAATGAAAGGCAGCGTGACCTTTAATTTCAAAGCTGCTGCGCTGAAATACGACTCAGCTCGTACGACTGGTTGAGAATAGCTTCAATTTATGAGGACGAGGGGGGGGGGTGGATTTTGCCAGGTTTACGACAGCCGATTGCTTTTTTACTCATAATTGTCAAACTCTTGCAAACCCATCTTTTAATGAAAAAAAAATAATCATATATGTCACCCCGTTAATTAGATTACTAGTGCGGGTCCCTAGCCCCCCCCCCCCTTGGGAGTGTCGGTAAAAAATAAAATTATTAAAACCACCAATAATGGATATTTGTCCTGTTTAAGTAATTACATATTCATGCCATTCAACTATAAATAATAATAAAATTCAGTTAACCCTTTGTATTCTACAGATAGCGACCAGTTTCCTGTCGCTATATCTCTATCACGCCGCTATGCAAAACAAAAACACACCACCTTAAAGAGACACTGGCACATTTGAAAAATAGTGCGCCCTCAAGATTTTTCAAAATCGATATTTTTGCATGGTTATAAAGCTTTTATATACAAAAGCCCTCACCCGAAATGATCAAGACCAAATCAGCTTCCTTATGGGTAAACAGAAGGATTTTGTAATTTAACGTCGCCGGCGACGTTAAATTCAGCAGACGACGAAAATGGCGTCTAACACAAGAACACGCACGCCGTATGCATGTTTTCCCACGCTATGCACACTGTTTGACCGGTCTATAACCTTTGTGGTTTTAATATCGGTGAGTACGAGTCAAAATATTCATGTAATATACACATTTGTTGATTAAAGTTATGGAAAACTTAAAAGTTGGGGTGTGTTATTTTTATGTATAAAATATATCTCTGTTCTTCCAATGGCCTAGACTATCATTTGAGAGCAAATTGAAGAAA
>JAMKCH010010258.1:0-27776 GCA_023653785.1 Ophioderma brevispina | reverse complement strand
AATTTTAATACTTAATCATAATTTAAAAAAATACTCGTGTGATATATGTGATTAATCATGAGAATTCGATTTAAAGTTCCACCTTTAAATTAGTCCACATAAGCCATGGAAAATGAACAAAAATCTGCAAGTATTTGCTGTATTTCAAAAATTTACAGTCAATGCTTGTACCTTTTTTACAGTATGCATTGTACAAGGCACGGTTATTTCTTTACAGTTATAGATCTATGGTTAATTAGTTAATTAATGTATTGTTTAGAATGTTGTAAATGTACCTACAATGTCAGGAGGATGGGGGCTCAGGAATCTCCATGATTTGTGGGAATACAAACTATGCAGCGAGAGACTTGAATTAAAGTAGGATATGAGGTCAAGGGTTTAGGCAGAAGATGAGGACTTTAGCAGCCGTTTTACCCTGTAATCATGCTGGTTATAGGACCCGATACTGGTATTGTTAGGCATCGCATTGCCTGGGATACCGGAAGTACAAACTTGAGGAGGCAGTGCTGAGAACTTGCATGATTCACAGAAGAATGGATTAAGTAATGGACCTTGCGTATATGATTTACATCCATTATTACACTTAAAAAACCCTAAGTCCTATGGAACGCTCCATTTCTAAACCAGGAGTCCTGACAATGAAACGTTGAAATTAGTTTCCGTCGGACTCTCAGACTTAAACTGTAGTGTCCGACGGACAAAAACCACTTATTACACACAGTCTATGGACGCTCCATTTTAAAACAAAGGAGTCTAGGACAATGAAACGTGAACTTAGTGTCGTCGGACTCTCAGACTTAACCGTATCGGGTTCCGACGGACACAAATAACTTCTTATCACCCACAGTCCTATGGGACGCTCCCATTTAAAACCAGGAGTCCTAGGACATATGTGAAGGAAACGTTGAAATTAGTGTCCGTGGGACACTCAGACTTAAACCTTATTGTCCGGCGGACAAAGAAAAAACTATTACACAAAGTCCTAGGGGATGCCCTCCATTTTTTTAAAACCAGGGAGTCTAGGACAATGAAACGTTTGTGAATTTAGTGTCCGTCGGAACTCTCAGATCTAAACCTTAGTGTCCGACGGACACAAAAACACATTATACACACAGTCCTATGGGACGCTCCCATTTAAAACCAGGATCAACGGACAATGGAACGTGGAACTAGCTTGTCGTAGGACTCTCAGACTTAACCTTAGTGTCCGACGGACAAAAACAACCTTATTACACACTCTATGGGGACGCTCATTTACAACCAGGAGTCCCAGGACAGTGAAATATATTACCGGTATCCGTCGAGACTTCTCAGATTTACCTTAAAATGTCGACGGACAAAAACACAAATAATAAACACAGTCCTATTGGACGTTCTAATTTAAAACCAGGAGTCCTAGGACAATGATACATTAAAACATTGTATCGTCGGACTCTCGATTAAAAACCTTGGTGTACGACGGACCTGACACTTAAACCGTAGTGGCCGGCCGACAAAAAACGACTTATAACAAACAGTCCTATGGGACGCTCATTTTAAAACCAGGGGTCCTAGGACAATGAAAACAGAAGGACACTAAAACGGACAGGTGACGCTCTAAAGATGACAAACGGCAGTCGGTTAGTATCAATTGTGTCATGTTCTTTCGTGTCAATCAGTTTCCAGGATAGTTACGACCCACCAATTAGGAACGGACAATAAAATATTTACAAAAAGGCTTTACTTACAGTCCCCAGGGAGAGGGCGCTATAGGACATTGTGTACAGGGACTTAGGACTGTAGCATACTAAAACTAAAACAAGCTTATGAACGGCTACGTTCCTCCATGCCCCAATTCGAGGCGTAAGATCAAACCAACTATTACATTAAGGACAGTGTGCAGTTTAATCCTACAGGTGCCGGTTATCCTGGAATCCTGGAAGTGTTAGGACAGATACTATCCAATAAGCTTTCTATATATGTATCAGTCTGAAATGGTTGCATCTATAGGCTTTATTGTTTGCCTCCTGATGTCAAATCATGGATAAATCAATACAGTCAGTTTTGAGTAGACTAGTAGAAGTCGATTGTTTGCTGTGTGATAAATTGTTGTAAAGGTCCTTTGCACGACTATAATAACAAGCGAACGATCTGCTATCCTCCACTATCCCTGCCGAGGTTGCAGAGTAAATTTGTACCAAAACTGTTAAGGTATGAATTGGAATTCAACTCAGTGTTGACAAGTAATAAATTCCGGGTCGTTGATGTTTTGGAATAGGTCGAGCAATATGAAAACATTCAAAAACATAATTTACATTGACCACAAAACATTCAAGATAAAATTATCCTTTTAGATTGCAATACACACAATACCTTTCTCCACTCCATCATTATATACGATATTTTTAACACTGTGGATATTTCATTACAATGTTACCACATGTACAAGTAGACTGTACAGCCTTGAGAGGGACGTGCGAATGGATGATTCACCTGAATGATGCTTTTAGAACACCTTTTCTTTGGGTAACTAAGACATGACAATAGTCTAAATATAACATTCAACAGAGCAGCGGTGATAGTCAAGGGAAATCAAGGCAAGTAACTATTTCAAAACTTATATACATTAAAAAAAAACCTTTACTTCTAAAAATATAAGTTTTGTTAGGGCATAGTTGAAAGTAAATACGAAAAAGAAATATTACAATACTTTGCTTCAATACCTGCCTCAATTTTGCCGACTCACATGTCATGGTCTTCAGTCACACTTTTTTCTTACCTGTAACCCTTTTCGAATCTTGAACATTGGCAGTCTTCCAGTACGTCCGATATTAATGTAAATCCTAATAAAGGAGAAAATCCAACATCATTATCAAAAGCCGCTGTGTTTTGCAGGATTTTTGGCTTGGCTCCTACAAATATATTCGTATCTCGTCCCCTAAAACATAAGCTATTAACGAAAACTACTGTATTTCCGCAATTTTGCTAAAAAAAAATTAGTCGTTTCTCGTCCCTAGCTTCTTCTTCCGAAATTAAAGATGATGTATTTAAAAAATATGGTTTGTCCGTGTGACTTGGCATCGCTAACAGTTCTAATCCTCTGTCAGTACATTTGTCCAAAATACGAGGAGGACCGTTTTATTTTAAGATTTTATAAAGACAGTACCCATAGTAGAGTGAAGAAGTCCTTCGTTCACATATCTAGCTGAACAAATGAATGGCACGTCTCACGTACAATGTTTATTATTGTTCTGGTCCATAGTCTTCATGAATGACGAGGGAATATGTAAAACTTCCCAAACCAACCCCCAAATCTCCCCAGCACCAAGTGCAGGCGAGATAAGATAACCAAATTGCCCCGAACGGGGAAAGCAACTGCTTCCAGCCCTGGTTGGGAATCTGATGCCACAATGGCAATTGAAGCAGAGCGGCCGATACTTCCAAACGCCAAACCCAGGGGCAGACAAGGTCAACCTATTTTGCGATGCTATAAAAAACTTATGCATGTCAATAGTTTCAGATGGATCAAAAAAAACACCCCCAGGGTGGACACGTAAATAAATATGCTGCACGGACTACAAGAGGGGGGTCACTGGTGAGGGGGTTAATTTGGAGTAAATTTTGCTCACAGTATATCATGTGTTGGGGTTCAAATGAAAGGAATTTAATTTTAAACATTGTATTGTGATATTCCATTTTCCATTTTATCATCCTGTGGAAGGATTTACACTTAATTAAATGTATTGGTGTTTAATCTTCACGATATAATCACGCCCAGAGACTGTGGAGTAGTAAGGAGGCTTCTGCAGATATGTTCACTATCCTGCAGCTTATTTTATGTATAGGCAGATAGCAGTCCCGTTGAGCCTTCATCCACAGCTTCCTCAAACCCATGCGATTATATTCATCTCAGAAACCTCATTTCCTCAAGTTTAGTCTTGTAGAACTAGATACACAATACTATTCATAGTGTCATTGGCATAAAAACTACTCGCGTTGGGTAGCAATAAAGTGCATGACGCCAAAAAACCAGTATCCGCTTTCCTCAATGTGGCATGGAGCTCTTCAACTGGTATTTCACTTCCACGGGTCAACTCCGGAAGTCTCAGGAATACTTTTGACACATCATGGAGTTCTCTGAATTTTATTTTGTATCTAAATTGAATAAATGACAATAATCTGTTAATATTGATTTTGTCATCAATATTCGCCTATACTGGAGCCTGATCGGTTAAGATTAGCATCAAAGTGAAAAATATATTTTCAATTTTTTGTGTTGAACCTCCTTTAAGGAATTCACACCAAATATCTCAGTTACTTGGACTATGGATCAGGCATTTTGTACTTAGGGTGTTAAAACCAACATCCCGGACGGACATTTTACACTCTAATAAACTTGTTCCTAGGGCATGCCCTTGAAGTTTTTCATGCTCATTTTTTCTTGATATACAGTGTATTTTGGAGATAAAAAGCACCTTGGCGATACTGATAAAAGTATTTGTAAAACACAAATTCAAACTTGATGGTGAAATTTAACTATGATGACTATAGAGGGCTCCTCCTCTCCTTATCCGTCGAGTCCTTTAGGTTTTTGGGCTAAAAAGGCAAAAATGTGTCAAAGTACAAAATAATTTGTCAGATGAGTATGCATACAAACTAACATATAGTGATGATATTACTTTTCTAAGTTTTTCAGATGCTTATTTACATCAATTTATCCAATTTCCATGCAAAAGTATAGGCAATGGTCCGGCCGTCCGTGATGAATTGTTTTACATCTTTCCTCAAACATTAGAACTTTGCTTGAATTCCTATATCCCTAACTTCCCTTAACTGCAATTAAATAAATGCATTTTGAAAAGAAATCACGGGGCGGAACCCCTGCCTTGGATTAGTTTGGGAAATTGCCCCTAGATCTAACACGAAAATAACACTACCTCCATTTTTAGCGGTGATCGCAAGATTTTCCTCTATAAGAGGATGTAGTGATACATCTGCCACAGAAGCTAACTAAGTTGACTAAATTTGTGGTTAAATTAATTAGCTCATGTCAAGTAGTTTAGACAGATGATGAAAAGATACCAAAAGTAAAAACTCATTTTATCTTCCGTCCGTGATATTGAACATTTTATGGATATAGTAGGAAATCTCAGGGAAAAGCAGAGGGGGATATTGCGAGGGTGCTAATGTCCGTATGTATGTATGTATGTCTGTATGTATGTATGTATTGTGTAGTATGTATGTATGTATGTTGTATGTATGTATGTAGGTATTTAATGATGTATGTATGTATGTATGTCTGTATGTATGTATGTATGTATGTTATGTATGTAATGATGTATGTAATGGTGGTTTATGTGTGTTATGTATGTTTGTGTTTCTAGTTTTGGTTTCGGTTTTGGTTAGGTTTTCATTTTTCGCGTCTCCATCGAAAAGTTTAAGCCGATTTAAAACCAGACTTGGGTTTAAGGTGGCAATAGGCCAAGGGTGGGAACGGAAAAACAACAGTTTCCTTCATGTGTGTATGATGTCAAAGTCATTTGCAGGGGGATGACGCACGTTACTTGCTGTATTTTAAAAAATCTTTTTACAGGCTTTCAACTTTGTCAAAGGTCCATCCGTGAAAACCGTCAGGCTTGTCTCACTTTACTGTGGGTTTATATTACACTGTGTGCTTTACTGTACTATACGATCTCACAAAACCTAATAGCTCTACTTGTTCCATACATATGAATATTAGGATTAAATTATAGTGTCATAAGAAAGCTGGAACCTTTGGTGAAATATGAAACCAAACATGGCATAAATACTATATGTATGTACCAAATTCCCCAACTCCCCCACCCACCCACTACCACACACCTGACCCCTACATACCTTAATAGGATGATGCATCTAATTTGCTATGTTTAGATCATAATAATTATCATAAATTTCTATCCTTTGCTATATGCAAGATTACCTAGTGGAATAGGCATTTACCCCCTCCCCTCCCCTCACCCTCCCCTTCCCCCCCACCCCCGGGCAGCCCATTGAAAAACGTGGCCACCCTAGGAATGTTACAACTAGGAGTCCATAGAAGCTACCCAGATAGGACCGTTTTTATAGCATGAGGTTCTCAGTTAGGAAATGAATATTGAGGTTGCCCCCTGCTGAATACGGTCTCTCAAAACTATAGGCTCTTCCTAAAGAACTTGCAACCTGGGAGGGTCTCGCTACTTGTTCCTAGACCTACTGGAACATAGAATTAAGATTAGGATTTAATAATATGTCATAAGAAAGCTGGGTAACATTTGGTGAAAATGATAACCCAACCATGCCTTAGATAATTCATGTGTACACAAATCCCTGTTTCCCCACCCCCCACCCTGAACCACCCCCTCCCCACCTCACCCCACACTGTGGACCCACTCCACACATCTGACCGTACATCTTTGGAAAGTAGTAGGCTTATACTGAGTATATTCAAAACAAATTTATATTAATTTGCGTATCGTTTGCTAGACATGCACATTGTATAGTGGAAATAGGTCCGGAGGGGGTAAATTACCTTTGACCCCCCTCATAACACCCCCACGTGCCGCTGATGTAAAACGTGGTCCACCCCTAGGAGTGTTTACCTTTGGTCCATAGAACACCCGATAGGACACGTTTTTTATCATGTATGTCAGTTTGCAGTGAAATATCAGGTTTGCCCCCGCCCTACAACCAGGTGGGAAGCGAGAGGGCCTAAGAGAAGGACCTAGCGCTGCCCCCTCGCCCCCTAAGCAATGCTTCCCAAAGGGAGAGAAATGATAAAATAATTGCAACCAGGGAAGGTGGTGGGGGGAAGCAGTTGCACCAATCATGGTGATGGCAGGCTGAAACATTTCAGCCTAATCCAATAGGGCAACTGAGGGCGCCAAACAGGGGTGCCAAACCTGGGGAGCCAGACAGAGTAGGAATCCAGATAGAGTTCAGTAGGATGTCCAGATGGAGTGTCACTAGGATATCCTTTGCTTGTACAATAAAAGCAGTTAGGAAACCTAACTTTCCCTGATTGTTTCTCGCACTTCAAGAGGTCTATCATGAATGAAGAGCGGAATGTATGTAAAACTCCCAATACAATCCCCAAATCGCTCCTGCACCAAGTGCAGGTGAGATAAGATGTTGAACCAATTTGCGTCCGAATCGGGAAAGGCAACCTAGTGGCGCCTCAACCCTGGTTGAATCTGGATGCACACAATGGCCAATTGAAGAGGAGCTGAAGCTTCAAACCCAACCAGGGTGTGAAGCGAGAAGGGCCTAAGAGAAGGCACCTAGCAGAGGACACGCTCGCCAAATTGGCCCAAAGAATGAGGGTTGAAGGGGTTGGTATCGACTTAAATAGGAGTAATGCAAGGAATCGCTCTGAGATGATTCAGGAAGAAGTATATGGTAAAATAAATGATCAATGAGAAAACAGTACCCCAATGGGACGGTACATACACAAAACAGTGAGCAGGAAGCCACCCAACTATTATGATTCAGGTAAAATAATGGCAGAGTTCTACACTACCTAGCTCTGTGACATGGTGAAATATAGCAGGAAGTTGGGTAAGAACTCCATGGTACAGATGTACAATAACCAAATCGAAAATACATGCACTGTATCTATCAAGCTAGAAGTTATCGCACATGACTACACTAGGGCTGTGTATCTGTCTTGATTATGAACAAGATATATCAATTCAATTAGTGTTTGCTAGGTTGGGAGCAGCTAATCATGGTGAAACATCAGAGGAAATCCAAATATGCCCACACAACTGACAGACCAAAACAGGTCGAAAAAAACTCCGAAAGTGGCAAATCCGGCATCAGCAAAAGGATGGTAGTAAAAGATTGGATTGGCAATTGGTTATCAGAAGTCAAAGGTACCAGGGTGTGTTGAAGGAGCACATGAGCTATTGAGTTGATACATATATAAAGAGATATTCTAGCATAATTTGGGGCATTGGCTATGAGAACGCTTGCAGGTGATAAGTATATATATAGATGTGCAACAGGAGTCACAGGACAGGAAACAATAGGGGAAGTAAAGCTTGCTACCGTGAAGCAGGAATAGGAAGATAGCACTAATGTACTGTATAGAATCTGCTATATTTGTGTTCTTTTTTTTGTGTAAAAACATTCCTCTCCTACTAAACTTCACCCTAGCGGCCAAAACCAAGTCAAAGGTGGAAAAGGGGTTTCTTAGCTGTACTCAGTAACAACAGCATGATGAGTTCACTGAATAGGTGCTAGGAAATAGGTCTGGAATTGACAGATTGATTGATGGATGCAATGCTGTTACAAATAGAAAAAAGCAAAATTAGTTCAATATCAGCCAAAGCATGGAAATCAAGCACAGTATTATCACTTTCCAAAATATAAAGAAAGAATAGGCTGCTTGTTTAGAGAAAGTACAGCATTCAACCGGACACCATGTGTCGTCTGCTATCTTGGTTGAAATGAGGACAAGGTACACTACCCAAGGACCCCTGCATCCATGTGTCACGAAAATCGGATCAACACATGAAAAAACACCAACAATTCAAATTCTGACCATTCTGGGCCATAACCTATAGACCTCTATGACCTTTGCCCCCACTCTTGAAGGGTAACTGTGGGGACCATCTGAAGGACCAGTAACATGCACGTGGCATGACAATGTGTGGAAGTATGTGGAAACAGCTGGCATATTGTTATAAATCAAAATATGACTCGACAGGACTATGACTTCTTGCAGATGACACAAAAAAGTGGATCTTGGAAGTGATGATATCAAAATTAAAGTGTATGGGATCAGCCAGTTTAGGAGAAGCAATTGGCCTGGCATGGTGATGTTTTATATCCGTGGTTAATGGAAAGCATCGTGGTTAGTAATTCAAAATTGAAATCAGCTGTTATCAAAACAGTCTCAGATAACTTTGCCTATAACCACCTGGTGGTTAGCAGTTACTTATTCGCTGTGTGCATTGTTATGAACTGGGGGTACTTGCTGGTTATAGGTGATTTATGTGAGGAGCTAGATGGAGTGAACCTGCAGGATGCCAAGCTGTACGATTGTAGAGTGTTAATTACCTTGTAGGGGTTAGCAATATGGAATGTTAATAGATGCTATGAGGAAGGGTTACCGAGTTAGAGACAAACCAGGAGGTGCCGTGGGGATGATTGACTATCAGGAATTCTATTCCACCTGTTGACCTGTATGAAGAATGGCCCTTAGAGACCATGCTTCAATGGAGAATAGCTCAATTCATGTACACAAGTTGATATCCTGTTTGCCTATCTGTTGTATGGGTTGAGAATATCCAACTAGACAACTCGGACAAAAAGGACAGTGACCAAGGTGGGAGCTGTACAAGACACAAGGAAGGCAATTGTTAGTATAGTACACTATATATGAGATAAACAACAAATGGGGGAGCAAGTGGGCCAACCGTAGGTCATAAAATATATGAGGGACAAAGATCCTACTCGGCATAAGAAGGAATGTGTAGATGGCGTCGTACCAAGCATACTAATAAGGGCTAACCAAATGTCCGGGAAAATGATGGCGAAGGGCCTCGAAAGGCGTAAAGCTGAGCTCTACTATAGGCTGGCAATAAAGTGACCATAGTTAAGTACACTATGAACCATGTGATAAAATAGGTAGAACCTAATTCTATGACAAACCATATATATACAAGAGGGGAAGATCTGACTGGACAGTTTAAAGTGAGAAAGAATAAGATGAGGGTGTAGCAGAGGATACCGTCCGCATGATATTGAAGGGGAAGATGGTGTAGGTCCGGCGTAGCTAGCCCGTTACCATATAGTCTAAATAAAAATGGAGAGGAAAACAAGGGGAGATGGCATATGAAGAACCATCCCATAGGCAGACAATGGACCATATTAAGTAGCACATTTGCATAAGGAAAACATTGATAAAAGTGATTGGTGGAGGTTTAGGCAGAGCCGTACCATAATAACCAGACCTTAAATTCCATTTGTAACACTAGCTACTGATATCTGACATAGCCCTATTCACATAAAATATGTAATTATAAGAGGGCTAGACAATGGTGGAGATGTACCACAACAAAGAGGTAAAGGCATAGGTGAGCTGACGTATATGGCAGAAGTGATAATGTTGGTAGGCTTTCCATATAAACAATAAGGTGATGGTGTTGAGTCAACACAAATACCATAAAAAAAGAAGGTTTGGTGTAGGCAGGGGGTTTTTGTACCATACACAAGGAGGGGTGGACAACATTAAATGGGCCCTACCATAAAACAAAAAGTGATGGCTGTAAGTAAGGCAAAACTATAACAGAAAGTGATGGGGAGGTTAGGCCCGAGACTATCTAGTAACAAAGGTAGCGGGCCCATATTGAGTATAACGCGTAAACTGGGAGACGGTGAAGGCGAACACACCGTACTGATAATGGAGAGGAAAATTAGTATAGGCAGAGACAACAAAGGGGGACAGCTAGATAGAAAAGTGCTGGAAGTAGGCAGTGAGTATATCATATAACAATTAAAAACGGTGATGGTCCGGGTAGGGGTAGGGTCATAATATATAACCATAAAATTAACCACAAGGATGAGGGGGAGGAAGGAGAAGCCATACCATTTCACAAACGATGGCGTAGGGACATAGCCACGCTATGCCAAAAGGTGAGGTGTAGGCTAGACCGACATGTAAAATCGGGGGCTTTACCATATAACGGTCATGCAGGCGAACATACCCGAAAGGAAAAAAAGCAATGGTGGCCTAGCTGACAGAGCTGTTTACCATGACACCAAGGTGATTGGTGTAGGCGAGGACCCTACCATATCAACAAAGGTGGATAACGTGGCAGGATACCTTATAAAACAGTGGTGGCGAGAAGTACAATATGTAACAACAAATAAATAATGGAGTTATTGACGGCGCGTAGCAGAAAACAAAAGTGACAGCATAGGCGGGACCGTACAAAAAAGGAGGTGGCCACAGTGGAGCTGCACAATATAAATAACTTTATAATTTGGCAGCACTTCAGTCATATAAACAACTGGAATTGGCCATCACACAATTAGCAAATATAGATGATCGATGTGACATAATATTGGCAGACACTAACCAAAACTGACACACGGCCGACCAGCTGAATTGGGGACCTGAACAGGCTAAACAAACAATGGAAAATTAGAAATGGCACAAATCAGCAATGTGCAGAGAAAGAGACCAGTCATTAAACAGCTTTAACCATGAAACAGATGCCATATGTCTACACTGAAATAACTTAGAAGGCATAACCAGCTCTTTAATACAATGAACATTGTATTGCAATGGGGATTATGGGCAATGCTGAATTCCAAAAAGGATAGTTGACAGAGTTTGCTTACTGTAATGTTCGCTTTGCTTCTGTATTGTGATGCTATCGTTTTCTTTAAATTTATTCGCCAACAGTGGGAGCACAAGTCGAGTCATAAGGACTGTCCCAATTATAAAAACCTCTAAATAAACTAAAATTGTAAAAAATCTATAAACATGTGCATTTTTGCCAGATATTTTGTTTTATTTGTTTAGACAAGATCCAAGCTAAATCCTCGCTTTTATTTCACAATCCAATTTGATGGACCCTAAGGGGAGATATTGTCAGTTGAACACGAAGGATAAAAATACCACTTGGGCCAGTTTCACCTGAAGGTTCAAGAAAAAAGCACAAACCCTATATTTTTTTTAATAAAAATAAAAATGTGGGATTTTTTAAACCTTTCAAACAAAAAGAATTATTGTGCAGATCAGAGGTGAAAGATTATAATGCATGGAACTAATCAATTATTATTTTTCAGTGAAAGCACAAAAATATTATGTTGTGGGTGAAATGAGGGACTCACTCGGGGGGGACAATAATCATGAAATTCATGGAAAGCTGGGGAATTTGATGCTTGATGAAAACTAATGTAACAGTCTCAGGTGTTGGGGACAAATGAGTGGACAACGCTCTAATTGTAGAGGTGACAATTTACACTTCCCTATTCCCCACTGCCTCCAAGATGCCAGGGAGGAATAGGGAATATATGAGGAAAGCAGTGTTCAAACAAAGTAGAGCAATAAAGGAAAGGATGGTTGTGTTCAAAGGTCTCAGTTTACTTTCAACAAGGGTGTTTTTAGGTTTCTTCCGTCTGATGAAACCTGGAGTAAAAGTTGAGACAACAAGACTGTTTCGAGTTGAATTTACGGAGAATGATACATGGATATTAGGAATTGCGGACATTATGAAGTTACTAAAATTATGGTATATCACAAGAAACAGCACTTTATACTACTTTTATTTTCATTTTCAATAAAGATGTCTTGATGGTGATTTTCAATGGTAACTTTGTTGATATCAGGATAGCCGAACTGGCCCAACCGGTTTTTCAACTGTTTCAGATAATTAGCCATAACTCCGGAACCAGACCCCCAAGTTACACCAACTAAAAAGTCTCATGAAAGCTGGAACACTCCTAAAAAGAATCAGTAAAACTTCAGATGAGATGAACTTAATTTTTGGCCAAAAAAATTAATCTTTGATTGTATAGTTTTTTTTGGGACAGTCTGTAGTTGGATGGTGTAGCAACACCGCCATTGAAAGCAAGTGATGGCCTCTAAAGATGGCGTCAGCAGAGCTGTATATCATATAGACCAGTTAACACCTGCGTCACTTTCTTGTGTTGCCTGCGAATCCATTCTGCGAATCGTTATGGCCCTAGTTATTAAAACTCTAACAGATACAATTGCCCAGTGTGTTTTGTAACAGTCTGGCCGACCTATTTCAATGATACCAGGCCCTCCTAACGTGTTTTTAAAACAGTGCTGTTAATGCGTCTATACAGAATGTCAATGTTGCTGATCGGCTAAGTACAGCATATGACATGTAAACGTATCAGCAACGCAACGCCATATAATGATGGGGAACCGTGATGAGTATTGGTGTCTACACTCCCTACAGATAGTAAATAGAGATTGCCATTTTATTCTTTTAGGTTGGTACACATGTTGTAAAAGTGATGCAGAAGCATTAGCGAGCAGAACTGTACCATAACCATAACAACAAATACAAGGGGGGAACGGGGTATAATTTAAATGAGGATGGGATAGGCATGCGAGCATTAGTATAGTGAATGAAATAGATGGTGTAATGATGCTAGCAAAGCTTGTACCATAACCATATAAACAAAATCGCAAGGAAAAGAATGAATTTCTTATGCATAGTGTTAAAGGATAACGTCTGATGTAGGCGGAACCATACCAAAAATTAACAAGGAGAAAGTTAGTGTGGGTTTAACACACTCGAATAGTGAGAAATGAGAAAACTGCCATATTGATTGTATAGGCCAACTGCACTATAACCACATATAAACTACAGACGGTGGGTAAAAGAGAGTACGCCAGTGCACTATGTATTGGACTGGCGGCGTACTGAGGGTGGATATTAAGGGGAAATATCGTACTGATGGGGTAAGGGGAAATAGCGTAATGATGGAGTAAGGGGAAATAGCGTGCTGATGGTGTAAGGGGAAATAGCGTACTGATGGGGTAAGGGGAATAGCGTTATGATGGTTGTAAGGGTAAATAGCGAAAACGTCTATACTCATATACATTAGTGATGTAACAATGGCATATCGGTGTTTGTTAGCGGAACTGTACCCTAACTACAGAAGGCCGAAATGAGCATAGGACCTAGCTGAACATGTATTAAATTATGGTGTATTGACGGTGTTAGTTAGCGGGGGGAGCTGTGCCGTAACCATGTAACTGTGAAAAATTGTGGGGGGTGGGGAACTGGAAGTGTGAAATGAGTGTAGCGCGTAGTGTGTGAAAAATGCCATATAGATGGTGTTAGCGGAGCTAGGCCATACTCATATAACTAGGGAAAGGTGAAATGAGCGTAGGCGTGGGGGCCCCCATTTTTATTCATCTATAACAAATAACTCTAGCGAAGGCGAAATTCTAGGTATAGGCGTAGCGTTACTGTATATACTAGCTAGCGAAGGGTGAATGAGCGTAAGCATAGCCAGCTCCAATAGCGTGAATAGCGAGATAATAGGGTATTGGTTTGGTAGCGGAGCCGCTACCATTTACCATATGAACAAGGTTGAAGATGACCCAATGAGCATGTGTAGCGTACTCGTATAATTGTAAAATATGCCGTATTGCTGCTGTTAGCAGAGCTGTACCATAACCATAACTCTGGAACGGTGAAAAGTGCGTGAGGTGTAGCCGTACTCACATAGTGTAAAAATGGCATATTGATAGTTAGTGGCGCTTGTACATAACCAATAACTAGGTTGGGGTGAGGACTCAGATGAGACATAGGCTTGCCGTACTCATATAGTGAAAAACACATCCGATGAAGGTGTTAGCAGGGTTGAACCGTAACCATAAACATAGGTTGAGTGATGGACTCAGTGAGCGTAGGTCGTAGCAATACTATTATAGTGAAAATACATCCGGTATCGATTGGTATTAGCCAGCTATACCATAAACCATATAATAACAATTATGGAAGGGTGAAATGAGGCATAGGCGTAACTGTACTATAGTGTGATAAAGTGGGGTTGTATTGGACGGTGGTATCAAAGTAGTACCATAACAAGTAAACATAGATTGAGAGTGTTGACTCAAATGAGTGTAGGCGCAGCTGTACTGTACTCAATAGTGTAAAAATGCGTATTGATGGTGATTAGAGGAGATGTACCATTAACCATACAAATATAGGTTGAGTGCAGACTCCATGAGTGTAGAGCGTAGCCGTACTCATATAGTGTAAAATATGCGTATTGATGGTGTAGCGGAAGCCTAACATACCATATAACAAATAAGGGTGAAATGAGCGTAGGCTTAGCCGTACTCATATAAATGTGAGAAAATGGTGTAATATTGATGGCTGTTAGCGATGTGGTTTTTACCCCATGTTTTTTTTTACCCCCCCGATTTTTTATTAGAAAACAAATCAGGAAGACGGGCGAGAATTTCGGCAAGAATCCGAGGAATCGATTCACGCAAGATACTCGTAAAACTATTGTGCGCTCCATGTGGTTTCGTAAACTAAGAATTAACAAAGTAGCGAATAGATGATTCCCGCAAAATTAATATTAGCGACTCAAGCCCGGGGAATCCAGGACTTATTCTAGCCTTGTATCAAGGCTTTGTTTATTTATTCAAATTTGTGTGAATCAGCACCCTCTCTGGACCCGCTCACGTTCCGTCGTAATCAAAGCCTTTTCGCAAATATTCCTTTTCTTTGTTCCTTCTTGTTTTTCCGGGATATTTCTTCCGAAACTATAGCGATGTTGATTGGTCAATGATGTTTCTCAGTTACGCTTAAAATAGTTCCTAGAATACGAGTTCATTGGAACTGTCAATAACCATTCAATTATTGGGTTTTGGTAACAGATCAATACAAAGCGAATACCGGGGCGAATACAGACAGGATCCATGATGCAGGCTTACAGCAGCTGGGAATGTAAAATTGGCGAAACACTTTGATGCTGTGAAAACGGCACGGTGAAATTCATGGTGGAATTAATGCATCGTTTTGTCAGGGTCATGTGTACTGTTGGATCCCGCGGTGTACATGGTGTAGGATAATCGAGCTCGCTACACGTACAGTACTGTGCTGAATAGCCTATAATGAGGGTATTTGAAGCTACGGGGCGACGTGTACTGATGTGATTCGCTACTATAATGTGAATTTAACAGTCATTGTAGTGAACGGATTTGTATTTTTCACGTAGTTTCATTGCATCGTTAAGCCATGCCATGGTTCGGCCGAAATTCCCAAATTGTGCAGTACTAGGTGCCGTCCCAAAGAAATGGTAAGTCCCGAGGCCTGTGTTCATGTTTAGACTAGGATGTGCGTGTCCCCTAAAATTCTCGGCCGTGAAATGGTGAACTGCGACTAATTGCTGGCTTGAATTTTGGGATGTTCGCCCACAAGTCCACATTTGACGTGGCATGATGATACGCGGGTTCAGGGCTTCACATTTCCATTTAATGTTCAAAATAAGCTCAGGTCTGTGAGTGGCAATTTTAACTGGTCACTGCAGTACGAAAATTTGATAAAATGACTAACGTATGCCCTATTCGAGTCTCATATTCAGTGCTGTTGTGCAGGGGCGGTGGGGAATAAAGTTACTGCCGTACTGGGGACCTTTATTTCTGCAGAGCGGGCTACAACTAGCCCATCCGCCATGCATCTCACATACCGTACGGACTCCTCGCACTCGAAGCTGTCAAGAACTCGGCGATTTTGCTTGAATGTATGCTAATTAAGCAGTGCCAAAAATCGATGATGGTATGGACGGGCGACGTCATCGATATTGGCAAGTATATGAAAGTTTGTCATCGATGAAATAGGGCGGTGCTTACGATGACGAATACTTGATTGACACATTAGCTTGCAACTGGGGGAAAATTACCAATTTGCGCAAAGGACGCCTCGCTCCGCTCGGCCTCACGCCTTCGGGCGTTCGGCCACTCGCCTTCGGCGCGGCTCGCTGGTTGGTGGATAAAAATTGCGAGCGTCTTTGAACAAAGACTCGATCTGATTCTCGCACTCTGTTACGAAATTCTACCCTGCAAGGAGGACAGGACCTTGACTTGCTTGCACACTTGAGTCAATAGGGCCTTCCTTGTTACACTTAGTGCATCACCAAATAGACAAGATCTTCACACCTTGAATTGATATAGAATATAATACGCACTGGTGACATATGCGCGGCGCAGGTTTGTGCAGGAGGCGCGCGTTGCAACATGAAATGGTTACCTGCCACGGGTGTAAACCAAAGCGAACAATTGCCTGTAGGTGATGAACAAAGTATAGTCATTAGTCGCTTAGGCAGAAGACCTGTTAGCCTGTGTGGAGAGCTGAGGAAACAAAAACACAACATTCCTTACACAATGCACAGCCGGGACATGAACAAGTTAGGCGACGTATCAGACAACCTTTTACCATGTTCCCGGAGTAGACCTAAGTCCATCTGGGGTTTTATAGCCCCGCCTTCAGGAAGGTCTAGCCATGTTAGTAAGTATCTGGAGACCCTAGGTAAGGTAAAGGGAAAGATGATGCTGCTTAGGCTAGCCGAAGGGCCGAGGATAGGCTAGGATGCTAGGACTAGGGTAGGGATAGCCGAAGTTGGCAGACATGAGACAGCAGCAAGAACCTGCATAAATACGACCCCAAACCAGCCTGAATAGCATCCCGAAGTTGAGATGAGAACATAACATTTAACTGTACTGAAAGTACTTATTGGTAACAAGACCCAAAAGTAAACAAAGGCAGCAAGAAGATAAGCAGTTGCACCAATCATGATGATGACGGCTGAAAACCATGTGCAGCCTAATCCAATAGGCCAACTGAGGGCGCCAAACAAGGGGGCCCAAACATGGGTGAGCCAGACAGAAGAGTAGTAGGACATCCAGTAGAGTTTCAGTAGGGATGTCCAGGATGGAGTGTCACTAGGATCCTTTGCTTGTACAATAAAGCAGTTAGGACACCTAACTTCCCTTTGTACTTTTGTTTGTAGCTTTTAAATTTGTTTATTACACACCACACTCGCCGCGCGCGCATCACACACACACATAAGAAATGCATACGGACCGATTACAGATTTAGCGATTTAGTGGCACTCTCTTGCACAAAATTAAAACAGTAGTATTGCTACCACAATTCTACCAGTAAAAAAATATACTTATCATGTCAATTCTTTCGTTTTATTGTTAGTAATCCATCAACCGTCCACTGACGATCGGAAGGAACTTAACCAAGAAACTGTAATAAAAAGTATGACATTGTGAAACTTTAAAGTATCGCTCCGCGTTGAATAACGTGTTCAGGAAAGATGAATCGAAGAAGGGTCAAAGCCCACGTTTCATTAAGATAGTCAGAGCCAGAACAGCCAGATAATAAACTCTCAATTTTCGCGGCTGAAAAGCAGTCTTATCAGATACGCTGCACTGCGCAGCCATGCAACCAATCACGGTACGAATTTGCCCTGACGTCCAGGGCAGCAGTTCAGTTATAATCACCAATATTGCGTTTTTAAAATTTTCGGAAGCAACCTTGTTTCCATGATGCACACCAGTGCATTTTCGTGATACACGTAACACGTGTGAAGCCGTCTTTCGCTTGTCTTGAGTACGAGTGCGTTTACATTTTAAAGGTGTATTTGGTGATAATAACACCTAATTTTTTTGTTATGGTCACTCGATATGACACGTGGAACAGGTTATTTCCAGAATTTCAGTTGATTCTGATGGGCGTTCTTGCTGGCTTATGAGTAAATGTGTAGATCACCGGTGCCCCAATTAGGCCACTGTGCTGTAATCTCTCTGTCCGTTTGACAGAGTTTCACAGTGTTAGAGTGACAATGTAGGCAATCCATGAAGAGGACCATTTCGAGAGTAATGGGTGTTGTGTAGGCCAGTCACAAACAAACCTACTCTACTGAAGCTGTTCAAGGTTTTATGTATGCGTAAACTCGATTGCTAGTCACCGACGCCTATTCACCCACGGCGCTTCGGCCTGTGTAAAGTGTATTTTCCCAGACCGATTCTGCAACCATGTGACCAAGCCGTTCCATTAGCATGCGAGAAGAGGCGACTTACAAGGAACATCGTAGAATTATGACTGAAAAAGTGGCCACCACAAAATAATTATGTTAATCATATCCATTGTACGCTGACCTTAACATCCATGTTACATCAGTTGCCCCTATTACATTTACCCAAAGAGGTCTATATAGATAGAGAGTCAAAACGTTACGTAATCTTTAGAAAATTCACCGTCTCCATGTTTTGCCGACCACAAAGAAAACCTAGAGTATCAACATAGAAAAGCAAGGCTGCCCTCCGCTCTTCCCCATACTGTGGGTGCCGCTTTGCATATGATACACTAATCGGTAGTGATGCAAATTAATGTATGTGTTAGAGTTGGCCAGGTGTATAATGTGTACCTGGATCATTGGCGCAGATACTCTTTTTTCTCATAATGCATGCGCACTTAGGTGAAAAGATGTATCATTGAGGCGGTTTATTTAAATCAAGACGACGGATGTGTCTTTCATTCGTTGTGTGGCCATGGGTAGGACAAAATTTAACCACCCAATAGCACCCACATCCAACAACTGATATTTTGGCGGATTGTTTGTAATCGAATTGACATTATGTTGTATACAAGCACCCAAACTGATAATTATTCCGTGGCGATATTCAAACTGTCAGGCCCAGCACGGACGACTGTTTTGAATGTCGTTTCACCCCCTTGCATTTACCTTACTGTATCGTTGAAATGTATTACATAGACCCTGTTATTTAAGCAAAAATCTTACCAAAAGCCTACAGACTAAAGGAAATCTATTAATGCAGGAATCTGAAGTAGTAAATAAAAATAATTTGGCCTCTGCATTGATGGTAACTAGCCACACCCATTGATTTTAAAATATTATAGCTTTGTGATTCCTTTCACTTGCCGATTTCACAGGTCACGAATTTTCAAGCCTTTTTCATTTCAACTCATACCAAATGGATTGATTCCCGGTCTTTTTTAGAATTGAACATTAAAATAGCTGCCTCATTAATTCAAAAAGTATTCAGAATTGGTCGGTGTAATAGGTTTGCACACGGCAGCTTCTACTTACTTTACTATGACCGTATACCTGTTCAGATTATAAATGCCCGAAGGTTGGACAAAAAGTGTTATCTTTTGGGGGACACCTGGAACTATATAACGAATCGGTTTGAACATTCCAACAACTCACTGGCAGCCAAGCTGGGGTGCATCCTGCTTTAATTCACCCAAATGTGCAGATTAAGTTACGCTTTTGAATTATACATAATCAAGCGTGGTACAGGCACGTACAAAAGATTTGGGTTAGGTTTGGGGGTTGGTTGCCCCCGTAATGCGGATAAATCTGGACTCATCATTGGCTGGTCGGATTTGTATATACCTGAAGACAGTCATCCTTACATTTGATCATCATCCCTGCCTATCCCAGCACAAATGATCGCTTTTCAGAACAAACGTCCTATATTACATTCCTATTTTGCAAATAACCAGAAGGACTCTCGGCTATTTATAGCCCCCGATCAAGCCACGGCTGAGGCCCTAAGTTTAAGACCGCGTTGGAGTATACACACAACCGAATGCAGTGAAATCTTGTATGTACAATTGTACGTGTTACAAACCCATGCTTGAACGCGCCGCAACTGACCCTTCTGACGCAAAACCCCAGTTCTGCGCATATATTATGACAGCAATCAATACTACCATTGATTTTTCCAATTCAAACTTGGTTCCGCTGCCGAAAATAGCCATGAACATATTTGCAATGTCAAAGTAGTAAACGTAAATGTCACCCTGCATAGATGAGACAGGTGTTCAGAATTGACCAAAGTGACACCGACACAATTAGTGCATCTTGCTAGTCAAATTATATCGTGCATAATTACGATTATTTAGGAGTACGTTTTTCACCCGCCATTTCTGGGATTGACTAATGGCGCAACGTTACTAACCACAAAAAAACACCAACCTCACCAACGAAAGTCTGAGTTTGAATTAAGTTTTCAGCTTCCGATAGCCGAGACCATGCCGGATTTTACCATTATCATTGCGCATAAAAATTTGACCATCTGCGTCTAAGAGGTCTCTGGAAAGTCCTGAAACATACAGTGCAGGAATTTCCGAAATCTTCCCAGCTGTATCACAATATGACGTCACCTTTAGTAATGAGCCGGAGCAGCTTCATTTCTATCGAGAAAAACCAGTTGCGAAGAAGTTTGTTAGTGCCAGTGTAGGCACCCCATTGTGGATGTCTTAGAATTTTACGATTTATTTGAAGACCAATGTTTCCACTGATATATTTAGTTCCCGATACATAAACCTATGACCATTTTTTTATAATCGTATTGGCTATTTTGGGGTCATTGCTGGTGTTCCTGACTGTATTTTATGGGTACAATCGCAATCTCGTTCGCCATTATTTAATCCGCCATATTTTGCAATATGGCAATCACATCAAAACGTTTTTCACACCTTAGATTTGACGCTATTGTCGAAAAAACAAAACTTGGCACTCAGTACTACGTCATGGGTGTTGAGAACTCATGTACAATTGAGTCATTTGTGATATGATTTTTTTTCGCATGTTGCATAATTTGGACATTGTGTGTATTCAAAAAATAAAATTCTTATGAAAAACCATTTCTCTACCCGCCCCAGGGCTGTTTGTCAAAAGCTTGTATAAACTATTAAAGGGGCAATACCAGCTCTTCAACATCACCACCTTCACACCATCAAACCCATAGAATTTTTTTTTTGGTACCATTGAGGACGCGGTGTATTTGTCTCATCTCATCTCAAAATATTTTGATTTATCCTCTGTCTCTTTTTGATGTTAAGCTAAATATGGTTTGTTTCGTTCCGGAAAATAGTTTGTACAGTCAGGAAGTAGAGTACTCTGTGTGCATTGGAATACACACAATTACCGCCCACATTAGGATTCAAATAAAAATTGGAATTAAATTCTTTTGCATGTTGTATCGAGTGGGGCACTTAACGGACCTAACGGACCTAAATTTATAATCAAATGCTAATAAAACAACCTCAGAATTCAACTAAATTATGAATGAAATAAAAAGAAAAGGAGGCTCGATAAATTATCTGCCATGTATCTTGTGTTTTTCATTACGGGTGTTTTTATATTAAATTTACAGCTTTCTTATTTTATGCACAGTCCACAGAACCCAAGCTTTACGGGAAGTTGTCAAAAATTTTGGTATTTTTTTTATTTTTTTTATTTTTCTCTTAATCCTTTGAATCTTTGGCTAAATGAGTTTGGTGTGTGTTAGAAGAAAATATTACCCATTTGGGTCGACCAAATACTCATTACACAGTATTCTATGGGGCTTAAAAAATCACGTTTCGCATCAAAACGAATTGAAAAGTCGGCACGAACTTTACAGATGGGGTTTTGAGGACCGGGGTAATAAATCAAAGAACTATAGGATTAAATCTGGTCACCCCTTTAAGGAATTCCCCCTTTCTTCGTAAATGAAAAATTCATATCTCGTATTATTTGCATTTACACTATGCACCATTTTTAATGATCTGTCATTGTTTTTTTTTCACAAAAATTGCGTTGATATTTTTCAAAAAGTTACGACATCATAATAGATAACAAAATAAGTACATGCGGTGACACGGGAGTGGTGAGGAGACTGTTGACCCCCAGAAACCCTTAGTCTTACTTTCACGTTTATAGACCTGATGCAATTTACGGATGTACAAATAGTCGCTCGATATCGTGGAACATAATTTACACAAACGTTATTAAAAGCGCCTAAACTATGCGCTTTTTCTCCCAGGCGATGCATCTTTCGGTTTCCCAGATGGGTTCAGTAACCTTGTACCTCCAAACTACTTATGGCATGGCTGTTTGGCATAAGCTTTGTCTGCTCTCATACTATTTCACAGCTTTAATAGAGCATCTTGTCTCATAGAGTAACGAGGTCAAGTCACGCGAAAGCTGGCCAATATAAGTAGTGGCTTTAGAATTAAGCAATTGCTCTGCTTTACCCATACACGTTTTGCCATGACATTGGAGAGTTTGTGATGTAAATGAAATTAAGTTTTGATAAGAGAGTGTTAAATCAATCGTGCCTTTGACTTCCCCTTACCTTATAAAGAAATTTATAGCATTGTGAGTATCGAAGCAACGTCGAGTTAACTCAAGAAAAACTAATTACAAATGAGTGTGTCATTCTCAAGTGAAGCACCGCACTACTTATAATCTAATGTGTTACAGTATCTAGCCCAGCGATATCTATAGTGTAAGATCAAAACTTTCCGAATGATCCCAGTGAAAATGAGCTTTCAAGTTACATGGAATAATACACAAGTTTTTTTTAAAAGTATAAATCAGCATTACCTCTACCTCAAGCGAGGAAAAGGGGTGGGGGTTCTTGCCCAAGTGCACAACACATTGGCAACAGCAGGGCTCGAACTCAAAACCTACTTATGAGGCGACGCTGATTCGAAGCTAACATAGGTGCCCAATATGTGTTCCCATTGTGAAAATACCAAAAATATATTCACGCCACCTGGAAATACCCAAACTATATTACACCACCTATACCAGTAGAATGTTTCTGGGATTTAATGAGAATGCATCAAGTATTTATTCTGATAGTTGAGTCCCCTTTCCTCCTGCATGGCTCTCGACTGCAATATGAACAAACCTTTCAAGCATATTCGTTCACTTTGCAACAGTTACCTAAATAATTCTCAAAGCCTATGGAAATATCTGGAAAGGAGTTTATCTGATACAAGAAGCTCCCAAAAGTCAATTACTTGTTTATCTCTGTTTCTTTACCCAGAAAATTTATCAACATTACATGTAATTTAAAACAAACAAGAACAACTAAAAACTGATTTTATGGCCTGTCACGTACACTAGTTGATGCCACGTACATAAACGAAATCAATGCCTTATACAGAGACCAGTGAGCGATTCTTAGGAATTTAATGGGAGTAGACTATAACGCCTGTTTTAAGTGATTGATCTGAGATGTAATGGAGTAGACTCTTACGCCTGTTTAAGGATGAGTTGATTCTGAGGAATGAAGGGAGTAGACTATTAACGCCTGTTTAAGTTGAGTTGATTCTGAGATGTATGGAAGTAACTATTAACGCCTGGTTTAAGGTGAGTTGATTCTGAGGAATTTATGGGAAGTAACTATACTATTAACTCCTGGTTTAAGGGAGTTGAGTCCTGCGGATTAATGAAGTAGAACTATTAACGCTGGTTTAAGGTATCTGATTCCGGAGGATGTATGGGAAGTAGAAACTATCACGCCTGGTTTAAGGTGAGTTGATTCTGAGGATGTCATGGAAGTGACTATTAACGCCTGGTTTAAGTGAGCTGATTCTGCGGATTTAATGGGAAGTAACTATTAACGCTGGTTTAAGGTGAGTTGATTCTGAGGATGGAAGGGGAAGTAGACTATTAACGCCTGTTTTAAGTGAGTTATTCTTGGGCTGTTTGAATTAGACTATTAACGCCTGGTTTAAGGTGAGTTGATTCTGAGGATGTAATGGAAGTAGACTATTAACGCCTGGTTTTTAAGGTGCGTTTGATTCTGAGTATGTAATGGGAAGTATCTATTCACGCTGGTTTAAGGGAGTTTGATTCTGAGATGTAATGGAAGTAGACTAAGTCACGCCTGGTTTAAGGTGAGTTGATTCTGAGGATGTAATTGGAGAACTATTACGCCTGGTTTCAGGTGAGTTGATTCTAGAGGATGTAATGGGAAGTAGACTATTAACGCCTGGTTTAAGGTTAGTTGATTCGAGGATTAATTGGAAGTAAACTATTTAACGCCTGGTTTAAGCCATGGTCAGTCGTTCATGAATGGACATTTTTTTCTTTCAAAATCTCTGAAAGTTTCACGTGAATGTAAGAAAATTAGTTCACGGATAACCAACTCACCTGTATAGTACACTTTGTTAGAAATGCTGAAAAAGCATTACTAACCTGGTTTAAACTCGGGTTTACTGTTAGCCTCCTTCTTAGAAACCAGCCTAGAACATTCATTGAAAAAGTCACAGGGCTGATTACATTCAACTTTTTTAATTCGTGTCGTTTCTTTGAAAGAATTTGTTATCAGAAAGCACCATTGTTGACGAGAAAATTTCATAAAAATATTTCCAATAGTTGAGAAGCCTTTTAAGGTGTTAAAGGTACAACGGAGATTTCAAAAACAGGTGTCCCCCAAATAAAGTGAAAATCTGATTTTTTTGGGGGGGCACTGGTGTAAAGCGTTCTATATCATAGAAATATCCCCTCTAAAGGATTAAGTGGAGAACTGTTCTTGGGGTACAAAAATTGAGAAATTTCAATTTCCTATAGGAGCAAATAAGAAATTCAGACCATAATGAGAAGTGGCAACTAATTAATTTGTTCTGACTACATTTTTGGCAGTACTGAGAATTATTTATAGAATAAAGACAGTTTGTACGATTCTCTTTTGGGATACGTTTTGAACTTTTGTTTCTCTTGTTAGTAGAGTGTTATTAAAGACTTTAGTATTCGCTCCTATCGTTAATTTTCTTGTGTCATTTATTTTAAATCACAGACAATACAGAGAAATATTTTAATTTCATTGATTGGGTAGAATAAAAAATGTAGGTAAGTGATTGCTCTAAAGGCATGATTGCATATCATAGTATTTGGATTATAGCTTTTATTAATGACCTCACCCCGACATCCAGGTATCATCTCCTGCAGTCGTGGTGGTCTTTTTTTTTTGCCAGAGCCGATGAACACTTGAAAGCCCAAATTACTTCATCACGATACGGACTATTGGATTTTCTGTAGCCATTCATTTCCATGAGTTATTTGTAAAGAAAATAAAACATCGTCACATTCATTCATACTGAATGTCGCATCTCAAAAATGTTTTTATGAAGGAATGCCCGAAACTGAAGTTGTATTCGATATTGGCATTTGCGATTAGATCCAGCTATTTTGGGATATAAGGTTCAGAAATTTACTTTTCCGTCGTAGGTTAGAGGTTAGGACTACAATTACATATATTTATGGTCTTTTAAAAATTATTGTTTTGTTACCATAAAATAATGGAAATAAGGAAATAATTTCGGGCACTTTAAAAAAAAAATACTCTGATGCGTTTAAAAATTCGGGACGAGTACACACAAATTATGAAAACAGACAAGTTTTTTTCTCGCCACTCTCACGTAATAAACGCCCCAAATGTCGCTGCAGTTTAATTTTACACTCTAAGGGAACGTAGGTTTGCGATTATTTTCAACGTACAGTAGTACAACGGTTGCCACTCCGAATTTATTCATCTGCGAAAGAAGCCTGCGCCTTTAGTTAGTCAAGACAGGGGTCGACAGGTCAGTCAGTCATTCAGTCAGGCGTGTGTGGGATCGTCCAAACTTGTACGACATGTACGAGTCAAGTAATTTTCTCTGTCGTGGTTCTATACATGATTTAAACTATAACAAGTGTGATTTTATTGCTGTGAGATCCTGCTACGGTCTTTTTAGTGCGTGAAGTGGGGAAAACAGCCTCTTGAAACAACAATAGTTTTTTTCTGGATTAATGCAAGGAGGTGAGTACAATTAAACTACCTTTTCAATAACGTAACACCTAAGATTACCCACGTTTATCCATAACATCAATAAATTACTTCAGGTGTTGATTCAATTCTATTTAAAAAAAATTCTTGTCAAAAAATGAAGAGTTAAGAAGGGGACAGTTACTTTTTTTTCGATAAGTGGTTTATGTTTACTTCGTATTACTAATAAGTCTTTTACGGGGTCCGCACAAAAACATGTAGGTTTTTGGCATTCTAATTGTTATTTCAGGTAAAAGAGCCAAGATTTCTTAGCCGATAGTTTATTCCACTTACATCGGAGCTACGGTTCCAAAGTTTACAGCATTTTGAATGTAACGTCTCAGCCAAAATGTGCGTATTTTCTTATGTTTTATATGTTTTCGCAAGCTGTCGATATTTACGATGTTTTTACTTTGTTTTTTCAAGCGGCGGTATTTAATTGTTTCTTTAAAAATTCATATCTCAAAAAGTAAATCTGCTATCATCGTGAAATAATGTGTATTAAGATTTAATTCAGTCCTTGCACACTGCAATAGTGTTGTGCGTTATTAATTATAACCTATTTGCATTATTATTAAAATAAGTGTTTCTAGACTATAATGCATTTATTCAAACACGATTTTATCATTTCAAATACATAGGTACCCCATTTTTCAATGGATTTGAATGAAATTTTCACTGAATGACCATGTTGATGTTTGTAAAGGAAAAACCGATAAGCAAGACGGAGGATGATCGAGAGAGTTGACGGTTGGAATTAGATTTTGATAATTTAATTGGTTTTTGCATGCCGCGCCCCTTTTATTAGCCAAAAATGAAATTTTTTGGGTCATTTCGTTGTTTGATCAAATACACAAAAACTAAATATATTTACAAAAATCTAATTCCTACATTTTTTAGTTTATTCTTCCTCTCCATTTCACAAAAAAATTATCTCTCAGGCATGTTCGGTTGCGTACCTGCTATTTTGAAATCCGACGACCTGAAATCCAAGTGGGCGCCAATATATGCACTAGGTCATTTTTTGCAGTTTTAGTCTGACTTTAAAATCCCAATGTCCTTGACCAAATATGAAGTGTCTATGCATGTTTAATTAATAAATCTGTTTTTTGGTGGACACCTTCCTTAAAGGCCGCGAGGAATATCCAAGAAAGAAAAGTTCAAGATAAACAAACAAACAAACACCCATGTTAACAAAAGTGCAAACGCATAAGCTACTTACAAGACATGATCATTTCTTGCGTTGTTTTGGTGAGGTCATAATTTTCTAAAAAAAATCAGACACTCACCCACACGTTGAAAAGAATAGAGCGGTTAGATGCAATGTGGCATGGACTTCTACTTGGAATGTAAATTTCTTTTCGGGATCGATCGAACTAAAGAATATTTCGCGTACAACGTACACTCACCACGGATTACAACACCTACCCCTACTTATTGTCGAGGCAGCATCGTCATTGTCATGGAGTTTCCCATACGCTATGTCGAGTATTTGTACGTCAACTACGATAAGAATTCCACATACAAGTACTAGCCCCGCGCATATGACATTACATTACTCCCTAGTGTATATTACAGAGAATACACGTAACCTTGTCTGCCCGGTCCTTATTACACAAAGGCGATCCATTAGTAGCTT
>JAMKCH010010257.1:0-28535 GCA_023653785.1 Ophioderma brevispina | reverse complement strand
TGTGTCTTTCTTCTGTACGGTTTCTTTACAACGTTCAGAACTCGACTGTGTTTTTTCTTCTATACGGTTTCTTTCTTTCTTTCTTCTTCTTCTTTTCCTGTCATATGCTAAATCTCTTACATCACATTCCATATTGACCACAATTGGTGACAAGGAAATTAATCACACAAACTTTTTGTACATGACCGGATTGGTTGGTCAAAGGTCACAATAAGGGTCCACAGCAATCAGCAATGTTAACCATGCAAACAATCTAGAATTAGCTCAAATCTCAAAATTAATACTGTCAGCTTTGTAGGACTTGAATCAACACTACAATTTTAGGGGTCATAGGTCCAAATACATCAAATTACGTTAACTTCAAATCACTACTCCGTCTACAGATTACATATTATGATCTACATGACTCATGCATGTGGTAGAGTTTAACATCCCCTACAAAAGTTATTATAATGAAAGCTTTTGATCAAAGGTCATCTGGAGTCACTAATGTCAAACTCATTTACTGTTATAAAATATAACAAGACGTAGCTGAATATTTGACTGACATGATCCGTATGACATTCTAAATATGTTGAAAATATTCGAGTCAAAGTCATAATTAGGTCCACAAGGTCAAATTTTCACAATGCCTCCATTGAGCTGATATTTGACTGAAATGATCATGATGACATCAACATGTTGACAATATTTTTGAGGTTCAAAGGTCATTAAAGGTCCCCAGGTTAAATTTTAAAATGCTCCCCTTGATCGATTTTGAGTGAAATGACCTTATGAAACATTCTAAACATGTTACATATTTCGAGGTCAAAGGAAGTAAGAGTTCAAAGGGCATTAAAGGTCAAAGGTCAATGTTCAAAATGCTCCGATTGAGCTGAATTTCTAAATGTCTAAAATATATTCGAGATCAAAGGTATTTAGGGTCAAAGGTCCACTACCTCGACTGTGTTCAAATCTGTCTCCCATCTAGTTCTTTCTTTCCTTCTTTCTGTCAACATGCTATATCTCAGACATTGCACCATTCCATATTGACCCAAACTGGTGACAAGGACCGTAACATACACACCAACTTTTAACATGACCAGATTTGTGTCAAAGGTCCTGTAAGGTCACAGGGATCCACACGTTTAATCATGCAAAAAATCTAGAAGTAGCGCTCAAATCTCAAAACTAATCCTGAATACTGTCATCTTGTAGGACTTGATCAACGACAAAAAGTCATTAATACTTGTCATATACCATGATTTTATGGGTCATAGTAAAATACACCCAATCACTTCACACCACTACTCCTTCTACAGATTACATAGTATGATCACGTGACTCATGTATGCAGGTGTAGTTTGACTCCCCTACAATGTTCTTAATGAAATTTTTATCAAAGGTCATCTGGGGTCACTAAGTCAAACTCGCTTATTGTGGATAAATTGAAAACACGGTAAATAGAAAATCTTTTTAGCCTAACATGTTTGCTTTGATGAGAGGGCAATCAAAGTCAATTATGAACCCCATCAATTTTGCCCATGGTTTAGGGTTCATGGTCAAAATACTTCAAAATTAGCCCGGGGGGTTACTCAGTGGAAAAGGCTAGATACGCATGTGCCGCCGATATGGGTCACATTTTCACCCCTTACTATAACAATGGGGTCGTTTTCCCACCATGCTAAACTATTATTGATGGGTCATTTTTTTAGGTCATTGCTACTATATAAATGGCCATTTTTTTCAATTTTTGGTTGACCTTTACTAAGAAATGGGTCAATTTTTTCAGATTTTCGTAAAATCACAAGAAAATTGTTTTGATTTTTCTCAGATTTTCAGAAAGTTAACTATGAAAATGTGCCGATTTTGCTAAGATTACAATTAAAATGGTGCGAAATTTCAACCAACTATAGAAATGGGTCAAAATGTAGGAACGCAACTATTAACTGGGTCATATTTGATCATATGGTCACTATAACAGGGTCGTTTTTTTACCCGCGGACGCACACCTGTCCCCATTTTGGTCGAGTACCCACCCCGGGCACATTAGGTTCCACTCAAATCACTACTCCTACAGATTACATAGTATGATCACGTGACTCATGTATGTGGTGTAGTTTGACGGGGGAAATTTCTTTTTTTTTTTTTTTTAATTAGCTTATTTTAATCAAACACTAATTAAATAATACTATATTCTTATTAAGCATGCTTTCTAATGCTACCAGCTACATATTGTGATCGATTTAGACCAGGAAAGGTCCTTCAATTATTAATGAACGCAGATTTTATGTGTCTATCACTAAGGAGAGTTCCTTTTTTTCCAAGTAAGAGGGTCATTCAACTACTGTTTGCCTGCCCAGAAAACAACAGAGGGCGTCCCTGAATGCCAACATGTGACCAGGCGGTGTGCGGCCAAGCCTCAATTCATTATAGCAACTAACCAAAATGTCAAAAGAAATTACCAGCGGTGCAGGAACGCCCTATTTTTCGATACTAGAGTTGGAATTTTGGAGGTTGCCGACTCCTAGGGACTCCTATGGAAAAATCCCTATCTGGCATTGATTTAATTTCTTCAATACCGGTTGATTGAATTCCTTCAAGTTTTACCACACGGCAAGAAACATCATTTTAAATCAATTTTGTTCTGCGAACTTTTTAGTTCTTAAAAGAAATTTTGGAGAAAAATTAATTTGAAATTCAATTTTCGCGCCATTTCAAAATCCTAGACTGCTGAGAACGTTATGTATTCAAATTCAAAATTAGTCCTCATCTCATGTATTTGGGGTCTACACGCCTATCTACTCACGAGGCGAGTGGTCCGGCAAGAACGTAATACAAATCGCACACGAGATACCGCGCTCATGCACACAAACGTTTACCTCCTACCCGACGTATTGAAAGGATCTGGCTCATATGGAACCACATTTTGATCAATTTCCTTTCCAGACCTGATTTGTAATAGTTGATCTCATGTTTTTTCGTGAAGTAACGTGTCAGATTTGCGTTTTATGGGTGTACTTTTGCAGAAACGTTTTCCGCACCCTTTAGACAGAAAACTGACAGTATATTTTTGCGATTCTTCTAACCCATGAGAGACCCCTATTACATTCTTTAACTGTGTATTTAGATAGAGTGCTAATTTTCAGTATTGCCATACGCAGGGATGCCAAATAAATTCCGACCTTCCCCCTGGAAATTACCGCAATACTGAGTGCAAAACCACAAACCAATTTGGGTGCTTTGATGTGGTCGTTCATGGTGTTGTCCCAGACCCCCTCCGACCTCGGGCCTCGTTTCGTTATGCATACAAAATAAAATCAGAAATAACTCTTCCCGTGGAGTTGAATTCTTCAACTACAACGGTTTTTTTGGAAAAAAAATATTCCTTTGTCAAAATATAAAAAATTCAGATTTTTCGTCAAGATTTCTCTTTACGTGTTAAACCAAAGGCGACTCTAAATGTTGGATTTCTTTCCACCCTCCCCCTGCAATGTTACATCATCTATAGATGAGGTGACATGTGACATCAATGTCTACGACTTTGAAGAATATTATTTTATGCATAAAATATCAATATCCATAAACCTTAGGACTTAACATGAGGCAAAAGACGTTCCAGTATTCTCAGCCTAATTAGTGTTCCCACCGTAACTTTAAATCAAAAATTGTTTTATTACATGCATATACATGAATCGTCTCATTGATATTGAGCACAGAAGTCACAGATTGGTCACACAGGGTGAATACCAAGTGAATTCATGAAATCCTGCATGTGTTTCTTGTGTTTATACCTTGATCCCACGCTGATAAAATCACTCGGATGGTGTATTATAAAATCATCGTGTTTACACATAAAGGCGCTGAAGTTGGGCCGATTCGGCGAGGGCTATAATACAAACTTACATAATGGAAAAATATATATAAATTGAAAAATGTTGCCTGTGTCCCGTGTCTCCTGTATATATGGAAGTAACTGCTATTTGTGACAAAAATTGGTAATGTTATGATGAATATGTTGTTTTTTTCCCTATATACATCTGGCCTCAAAAGTAAGTAAGAGCAAGTATCAATCGTATTTGCCATTAATATTGTACCGCAAATGTTAACACTCCCATCCTGCTGCATTTCTGAATTGAATACTAAGATGTCGTGAAACAAACTTTTTCCTTGGAGCATAGTTAGGTTTAAAAAACTCGATTCGTTATATGTTCGTCCCCCTGGACTTTTGGACCTATTCCCTAGTTCGGAAGGGGCTCTACAACCCGAAAATGAAAGAATTCGAATGCCCGTCCACAACCGGATTATCTTGGAGACACTCCGTCATTTAACTCACTCACCTGCCACTAAATACAATTCTTCATGTATGGAAACGCATATAGTGTATTTCAGCCTTAACATTGTTCTCCATACATGATTACAGAAGTCCCTGCGCCTCATTAATTTTTTTCACCTCCGCAAGTGGTACGGGGTCACATATCAATGAAATCGAGTATATGGTTTTTAGATTTAGATCATGGTTTGGAGCACAAGTTGCGAGTACGTTTAGAAGGGTTAATGTCACAGTAAAACGTTCAAGTATTTTTTGTGTTCCAGGAACACGGTGGTTGGACGGATATTTTCAAACCTCTCTACGGTCCTAAGTGCCGGCCTAAAACGGCTTCGTGCCCATAATCTTGTTTTAAATTCGCAGAAATGTTGGTATTGGTGAAAGAAAATGTGTGCCAAGTTTTGAATTTTTTTCCAAAAAGGCGTTTGATAGATATGTCATGTATGCGTTTTTTTTCAATTCGCCCATAGGAACTTGTACATGGCTGATCTTGGCAGTACAGCAATGACCAAAATGGGTCCATTTTGTGAAAAACTACACATTTTAATTCAATTATTTCTCAAGTATTGATGAGTTATAAGATTGGCTTTTGTTTTAATGGTTAAGAATAATCAAAAATCATAAATTTTTTATTTTATTTGTTTCATTCAATCAAACAAAGACTGGTGGTTTCACAGCACTTTTTTGTTGAAGTTTTTCTAGAAAATACTGAAGTCTCCCCTTTTCCAGAATTTTCCTAAAGAAACTACAACTCCCTTGGTGATTATAAGGTGTCATATAAAGGAAATCAACTTTAGAAAATTCTCACGTTAGATTTTGCAGATGAGTGTTTCTATTTGAAATAATGGTGTTTTTATTTTCCCTAACTTTATTTTTTCCCACAAAATTTTTTCTAAAGAATTAAAAACACTTGATTTCCAAAAAGCCACGTGAGATGTTAGTATTTTGTTTACACACATCCCCAAAAGTTTCAGGCTTAAAAAGCACCTTCCCATTAGAGGCTGGGGGAAAAATTATTATTGTAAAAAATTAGGATTTTAAAAAATGATAAAAAACACTATAACAAATTAATGCGTCTTGAAAATGCCAACCAATTGTTGGAGGAGAGTTCAATCCTTACATAGTCAAGTTTGGGCCTAAATTGATACAGGGGTTTTGATTGTTGTCATTTTTCTGTAACACCATTGTAAATCCGATGATCCTACCTTAAAGTCGACTCATAAGAGTTCGAAATATAGTTGTGTAATAATGAAAAATAGTCAACTAGAACTAAGATAGTAAACCTAAAATGCATCAATTCCGAAAGTTTCGGATGAATCGGAATTTTCGTTTTGGATGGCAGTAGTAACCAATTTATGTGTAGTAGTACTCCCTGGATACTGTGTATAACAAAAATTCGGATCCGGAGATTTTATAAACAAAGTTTGATTTTCCTATAAAGAATTCGATTAAGACTTATAGCCATTTCACAACACACACACACGGTGATTATTTAGGACACATTATGTCATGCAAAAAACACGATTTCTTTGGAATTGAGGGCGCCCTTCCTCAGGAAATCTCTGAGTCGGCCTTATTATTCTTAGATTAGGTTTTAATTCTAAACGAGACGGGAAGTAGTGACAAAACCTGTTTGACGTAAACATTAAATACGTGAAAAGGCTTACTTTACTTAAAATAAGTCCTTTTGATTTGAAATAACCTTTAAATGAGTTAAAAAACTGTTATTAAATCATTTTACATATTTATATTAGATCTAAAGGAATTGTGTTTTAATCCCAAAAGGTTTTTGTCACCTTAGACTTAAAAATAAATCTAAGGATTTAAGAGAGAAAGATATCATTCGCATAGTTCTTCTCAAAACTAACTTACTACACGGATTTCTGTGAACTGATTATGGTCAACGGATAAACAGAAGAACTTCTGTGCATTTCTATTTGCATTTGATGGCCAAACAATTCGGTATAGTGGGAAATTTAGCAGAGTATGAACCATCCAGAATCCTTTAATTCACATGATGAGTGCAACCCTTCGCAATGAACAGTAATAGAGACTGTTAATATTTACGCTATAGGTGAATGCCTGATTCTTTTTTTTTTGGGTGGGGGAGGGTGGGTGGGGTAACAAAATATAAATTGTAGTGATCAAAGATTAAGCTGGTACTATTCTTTGGAACAAAATTGGGAAATTTCTGAATTTTTTACTGGAGCCCCCCCCCCCCCCCCCCCGTGGAAGGTGGGAGGGGGGAGGACAAGCGGCTAGGGGCCGACCAGGTAACCCTATACTAACCGTGTAAATCGCAGTTTAGCCAACCTTGAAGTTTTCATTGCAATCTCTAAGTCCCAAAAAATAGATAAATTTTGCGTCAGAAGTGGGAATCGAACCCAGACTATTGATCACAAGACTAGCGCCTACACCGCACGCCACAAAACTACTCGAGCTGACAGAAGATCGGTTTTTTGTAATACTTAAATAAACTCATTAACGGAATAAAGCGCACGCATACCAGAATCTTCTTGATTGACGAAGTTACCTGGTCGGCCCCTACCGCTTTCAAAGGGGGGGGATACTTTTATTTAAAGATGGATATGAATTGCGTGAACATTGACTTACAAATGCACTCCCTAAACGAGCTATTTCCTTCACCACCTAATAACATACCCTAAACAGTTATTTGTTTGTCTGTTTGCTAGCTGAAACGAGTAAGCAATGCATTGTGGTCGTTAATATAAGGCCCTACCCTTTATTATCTTGCTTGCTTTCCGATTGACAGTAATTTTTGGATGATTTTGATCGCTGCTTTATGTGAGTATTACATACCCTAAACCACTACATCACCATTTTCATGGTTAAGAAAAAACATACGTTTTTCCATAATGTTGCTTTTTGATACCTTAATCAATGTAAAGCAAATCATTAAAAAACAACTTTTTATTTTAAGACACTTCTGTAGCCAATTCAAGGTGAGAAATCGTCTAATCCTATGAACTCGCTACATTTGACACCGTATATGAATGCCTAAAATTGTTTGCAATCTTATAAACATTGTTTTATATTGGGTGAAGATAGTATACAAATATGGACTGCTCTATATTCATGGAATGGTGCAAAATACCTACCCAAGGTGACTGGAAACCGTGGCCTACTTTTCCCGCAGACCGAGGTCGAGGAAAAAGTTATGCCCACGTTCCCTCCAGTCATCCGAGGGAGGTTATTTTTTGTACCATTTCACGAATAGACAGTCAATATTTGTTTTTATAACATATAAAATATTTTCACTCATTTGAAAAACTGCCAAGTCGCGTCAAGATCGGCTGCCACCCATGCCCCTCGCAACTCATTCACATGTTCCTGATGAACCAAAAAGCTTATTCAGTCTAGTCATGGTTCAATCCAATCGCGCTCTCGCCCACAATTTTCTCGAACTGCTCTAGACATACATGATTTTTTTTATTTTCGTTACCTTATCTACAGACAGCATTGATATGTCTCCATTTGAAGTCAAAAATTCACCAGAAATTGCCCAACGTGAAATGTAAACGCCATATATCAAGCAGAAGATGCAGTGTCAGATCAATCACCGTGAGGCATGGGCGATGCACGCTCAATCCCATTGCAGGGACCCAACAAAACTTTCCCCAAGAAAAATGAACTATGTCCTCCCCGTGACGGGGGAAATAGTAGCTTTTTATATGGGAACTTTTTCCCTCCTGGTGAAATTGGGAACTAGGCTCAATATATTATGCATGTTTGTATAGTATCCACCAATCAAGGACAGAAATATTTTTTTTTATGTTGTTATATAAACTGTTTATTCTGGTCCAAGGATTAAATATAGTTTGCCTCTATACAACAACTTTTTAACACAATGTTTGTACTTGCAGCCCTGTAGGCCGTCTGCATGCAGCAATGGTGCGAATAAAATTCAATGATTAGTGTCATTTTGCTGACTCATAAAGCCTAATTTTAAACAAGAACTATTATTTAGAAATACAGTATATTGAAGCCAAGATATATTAAACCTTGCTTTGTCCGCTTAACTACTCCTGAATATACGAGCAATTTGCGTGCACGTAACACCTTTTTTTTCTGACCACTTATTATTCGGAACCCTAAACTTAATCAACATGGTCGTTTTCAATGTAGTGTGAAAATACGAATAATTACTTGTTCGTGAGTTATTAGCACGCATCACATCCTTTGGTACCTGACACATTGTGGATTTACGCAATGAGCAATTAATTGCATCTGACAATGATTGCAAAATTCTTAGATTATTTGCTGGGACCCCCGTATACGTTTTTTTTATCTGTGTTATAGCAAAGGTCTATAGTGCCCTTTCGCGGAAGTTAAATTAGGTGAATGAATTTTTTTGTCCGCCTGGCACCCAAGATGCAAAAGAATAAGACAGGCACTTGGTTCACTTGAATTTATTTTGTATTCCTGCATGCTGAGTGGGTTGAGGACAAGTCTGGCCAAGTTAACCTATTGACTCCGGGAACCCCCCACCCATTGACACCCATTAACCTTCAGCACGCCCTCCCCCCCCCCCGTTTGCTCCTCCCCCCCCCTACTTCTCCTCTCTACAATGTTCATTTGGTGCGAAAAGACTATGAAAGGTAAATACTTTTGAAAACAATATTATTCAAGCTTGCGCTGGCCCCCCCATAAACTAATATCAATACTAACTTAGCGTGCGCATAACAACCTAGGTATTGTTGACCATCTGGGGGGATGATCACTATACATGTTATACTGTACGTTCTAAAAGGGATACAAAATGTTAAGAAACATGTAAACAAATTATAATACGTAGTAGTGGTGGTATTGCCCACGTCACGCATCAGGCGCCCGATGGTTTGTATTGCTAAACTTACCAGTGAATGCGACAGCTTTGGTAAACGCGGTGGGAAATTATTTGTGTGTGTGTGTGTGTGTTGTGCTGATAAGCGAGGTAAAATTTTAATATTCATATAATTGTCGAAAGTCCGCCGAAAAATGAAATTGGCGATATACAATTCCATATTTGTCTAATGATTAGGCCAGAGGGTCATCTAGGTCAGAGATCAGGTAAAATTAAATTATGGCGCTATACACTTCCATATTTTGTCTAATTGCTAGGCCAGAGGTCCTGTCATACTGAAAAACGCGACTGTGTGGGTTGATTTGTAGACCACGTTCCATATTAACACGATCGCTGCATGGAATGTTTTAATAACTTCTACGCAGTGGCTGCTTACGAATTATGGTAACTACTCTTTCGTAGCCCTTTATTTCACGAGCAAAATCGAGACAAACAATTTTGTGTTGGGGGGGGGGGGGGGGGGAAGGACCCACGACCTCTGGATTTGGCCATTGCGGACTCCAAAGGTATTTGTGGAAATGCGACGTATGGTACATTTCTTATGGCAGTCTCTCGGTCCCAGCGTCATTGTTCAAATAATAGAGACTTCGTGATTAATGGATTAACCCCGCTGAAAATAGTAAAATTCAAGACGGTCATTATATTTAAATATTTGTGACCATAGCGGTTATCAATAATGATCAGGACTTCGGCTAAAAGGTTTAATATTTGATAAATTTCATTCCGTATAAAAGTGCACCATTTTTGAGTTTAACCCTTTCGTTTGCACTAAACATATCTCGAGAATAAAACAAACAACTTGAACAAACACGGCATTTGGAAGCTAAGACTGTGCCCTTGCCGGTGATGTAGAATCATGGTCGGCACCCGTATGATTCTAATTGTCAAAGAGGGGGCGCTTTTCCCTGCAAATATTTTTTCGAGACCGGCTGTATCTGTGAAAACGGGCACCATTGTAGAAACACTCAGTGTCTTGCTGACAACAACTTCGGAAAATCTCGCCATTGAGCCCGGCTCTGTCATAGTTTACATCGTCTACAAGCCTCCATCAGTGGACTTCAATCACCCTCAATCAGCCTCGGGAATCCTATCAAACCTCACTTCTTTCCTTCATTGTCGATTTCAACAGCTATAGCCTATACCCATTGGGACTAAAATGAAACTAATAAGAAACGACAGCTGTCGAAGAAATGGATTACAGTCAACATCTAACGTCTCTTCACAACCACGTATAGGCCGGAGGCTGCCGTCCATCATTTTATATCCCTTAGAGAGAGGTTATCACCTTGATCTAACTATTGTTAAGCAAAAACATCTCTAACCTCTGTAGCAAGATTGTTCTGGAATCCTGTTCCACTAACATCACAATCGACCAATCGTATACAATCAACGGTGTAGGTAATTGAGACCAACAATGGGCCTTTTAAAAGCTCGCTTTACTATAGGAAAGCAACCTGACAAGGATTCACAGATGACCTGGTCGAAACGTGAACGATTGCTCCAACCCTCATAATTATGACAAATTTGCCCACTAGTGAACAAGACCGCCCGTAGATTCATACCCCGAGGCTGTAGGGCGGAATATGTTCCACCAGCTTAGACAAGGAATGTTTTAAAGAATATCAGAGTATACTACCATGTTTGCAGCTGATCCTTTTTCAGCTACACTGCTAAAGGTGAGGAAGTTTTCGGAGAGGATCTCCCAGTTAAAGATCAAACCTGACATACGCTAATTGAATCCACCATATGACACATACATCAAGTAAGAAAGCATGGTCTATCATCCGAAAGCTTCAAGGCGTATCCAACGAACCTCCACAGCAGCCAAATGTCACCCCCACCAGTTGCCCACCAATGCTTTAAGCATTGCAGTAGAAGACAAAGAAGATAAAACTAGACCATAAGAGATTTAGTTGCGACCCTGGTTCACTCGCCCCTGCACATGACGAATTGGAATCCGGTATTGCTTAACTTCAACCAGGAAAGCAGTAGGCATTGATATATCTCAACTGAGCAGCTGAAAAACCTCGGCCCATATGTAACAAAGGAGTGGCTTCTTGGGCTCATACAATAGGTGCTTATTTCCCACAGGTTCCATAGATCTGGAGGATTTATGTCCTCCCAAGCCTGGGAAAGATCCATCTAATCCAAAAGCTTAACCAATATCACTCCCAGTTCATACCTACAGCTCTTTGTACTCTCCTGTCATCCGTATCGCATCTGTGATAGACTAACAACCTCATTCCAAAACAAGCAGATTCCGGCAAGGCAAATCAACAACTAGCTAAGTACTCAACCTAACTCACCACATCGAGGATGGTTTCAAGAAGAGTTTTTTGAAATCTGGAGTTGTGTTCGTCGATCTATCAGCAGCTTATGATACTGCCAATCACAGTGCCTACTCCGTAAGATTTTGGAACCTCACCGCCCTCAACGACATCCGCCTAACAGAGATTGCTTGCAAACATGATGTTCTTTGTCGCAAGGAGTAAAGTAGAGCTGGATGTCGTAGGCCCAAGAATGGACTACCAGCAAGGAGAGCGTGCTCTCACCTCTCCTGTTCAACATATTTACCAATATCCCACATTCTTTGTAAAAAATTTACTTCAATGTATTAAAAGGGGCACACTCTTACTGTTTAGTAAAATCTTAGTAACAGTTGGAGTACATCACCTTAGTCCTTGTTGGGTAAACCTTAGTCGTTGTGTAAAAAATATACGCAACTTGTATATACGCTTAAATGGAAAAATAGTTATTTTGCAAAATTTCACACATACTAATGGAACATAGAAATTGCGTATATTGATTGAGGCATGAATTGTTTTTCATTTGATACCTATATATACTTGAGAAAGTTTCAGATTCCCCGCCGACCTCTTTTTTTTTTTTTTGGGGGGGGGTTTACTACACAACTACACACATTAGTGATTATGTTTGAATATTTTTGGCCATTGTGGTCCTTAAGTATTACATAAAAGACGACGCTTCTGCCGGGCCTCGGATTGCGTGCGTTCGTCTATAGGCGCTCGCGTTGTAAATCCGAATGCTTATATTTTTAGAGTGAGAATTGCACAAAAATATCAGAGTCAGCTATTAAAGAGAAAATAGTGAATAGCTTCCCTATGAGACAAGTCAAAAGATGTGGTCCTGGAACACAAGTTGCGGACTTAATAAGTTCTTTGTCACTTTATTCGGTTCAAAACTCAGTCATAAATTTACATATGTGCTACTTGCAGTGAAGCGAGTTCGCTTCCTTCTCCAAAATATAACAAGCCGCGAATAACCAAACGCGAAGATACCCAAAGGGAACTGTAAACAAACACACGTGGTATCTTCCAGTCTTGGCCAGTGGGTAACCTTGTGTTCAACGCTTTAAGACGATGTTTCCAGCCCGTACGCAGGGGGGTGCGGTCCGCACCCCCCAAAAAAAATCTACAAAAGGGGGAAAAGGTCCACGTTTTGCTGAATTTTTTGATAAATAGGTCCAACATTAGCGAAATTTTGACACAAAAGTCCCCTTTTTGGTGATAAATTTCCAAAAAGGACCATTGTAGGGGTGGGGGTTAGGTTCCACTTTACCAAAAAGCCACTTTTTCGAATGTCTCCTCCCCCCAAAAAAAAAATCCTGCTACGGCCCTGATTTTACAACGGAGGAGTAGTGCGCCTTATGCCTTCTGACATACAGGCGCAACCAAACTGAAAGATCCCAAAACGGTCTTTTAACAGATGCAATAAATCTTAATCCCTTCTCATCTAAAAGTCAAAAGTGCGCAAAGCTCTCTCACCGTTATTGTCTTGTTATCTTATCTCTGCTAGCATCGTTCATGGCAATCGGCCCTGTTCCGCTTGTCTAAATGTTGAATCGGCTGCCTCAAATACGGGTGGTCCTGCAATCCATGTACAAGATTTGCGCCATTCTGCAGTTTTAGGATCAGAACCTGTAACTTCCAGTTTATGCTCAGTAATAACCATGTAATATTATAATATTTGGTTACGCCCGGGGAAAGCGGAACTTGTTGTTCTGGTCGGGTAACCACTGCACCCGAGGTACAAAAAAGGTGAGATCTATATCCAGGTTTGGAGACTTAGTCCCTGTCAGTCTCAGATGGGGTATCTTAGCAGATTGTATTACAATGATGAGTTTGGGTGTTTTTATCACGCTGAAACCTAGACAAGCGGTCCACAAAATGGCTCAAATGGACTTGGAAAGAATTTTAGGAAAAATCATCAGGTTCAACTCACAAAACATCAGCCTCGCGGTGGCTCGGATAGGGGTTATCCCTTTGAAAAGATCTGGTTTCGGATAAGGTACCATTTTATTCTGTTTCTTATCTCAGTAGGGTCACCTCCGGAATATCGAATCCGTGTAAGCGTGAAGTGGTTATTCAATAACAACAAAAAAACCACCCAACACGGACATCGTGTACAAGTGGAAGACACAAAGCGAAACAAAAAAAAAAAGCTGATTCTCAATAGTGACTGTATTGAGAATATGTTCAATCACCGCAACAGTGTACAAAACACATGCGATCAAACTACAATCCAACCCCTTTTCATTTTCTTTAAAGGACCCAAAAAGCTCCCCTCCAATAGCAGTTGGTAACACCAGGCAGCTATGCCGTTTACCACTTTTACATTATGCGTAGGGCCCCAGAAAACAACGTGTTTGGTTATTTAGTTTCAAAAGACTTTTAGCCTTCGCCTCTTCTTCCAACCTTCAAGCCTTTTTTTTTTGCAACATTTTTCTCTCAAGGAGGTGTGCCATCCCTAGTGATTATAGTTCCTTTTCTATTGACCCCAAAATAAGGTCCCAACCTCTGACGGCACAATGATGTCCTGAAGTGCATGAGACAAAGCGAATTATCACTTTCCCATAGACAAGTGATGGTAGGGCTTCCAAAATTGAAATAAAAAGAGTTTAGAAATAATCAGGATTGGTTTCATGCCGCCATGAGGATTTTGGCTGGAAATGATACAGGGAGCTTTCGTGCTAGTGGATGTATTAAAAAAATATCACGTATACCCTCCCCAGCCTTTTCAAAGGTGGACTGATGCGTGAACATGGACTCCAATCACCCCTAAACAAGTATTTCATCGCTAAAAATAAACAACACAAGCATTTTTGTCTGTTTTGTACATAAACAAGTTTTTTTGGGTCAGTTTGCCACCCTAAACATGTAAGCAAGGCATTGTGTTGATAATATAACCTTATTATCTGGCTTTCCTCATGTTGCCTTTACTTCAAACTACAATATTTTTGATAATTTGGATTCGGCGTACATAACAATTTCAGGGTTCGAAAAAAAAACATACCTTTTTTTTGGGAATCAAACTCAGGTGTATTCCGTTATATCCAAAATGATGACCCATCTTTACTGACATCCACCCCGCGCCGAATTTTAATTTTAATCCAATATACCCCACATGTGCACCATTTGGAACCAATCTTTTTGTCGTCTGCCGAATTAACCGTCGCCGGCGACGTTAAATACAAAAATCGTTTGTTACCCAGAAGAAAGCTGATTTGATCTTAATCATCTCGGTTGAGGGCTTTTGTGATATAAAAGCTTTACAACATGCAAAAATATCGATTTTGAAAAATCTTGCGGGCGCACTATTTTCCAAATGTGCCAGTGGCTCTTTAACCCGTTCTTTGATGTATTGATGTACATTAAACGGATCGAGCATAAACATGTTGTATAAACACCAGCACGGATAGAGGAGGAGCGCGTGACGTATTGATCGCCAAGCCTGTTTAATTAAGAATGTATATAGAAACCAAAAGCACCGCAATAAACCAAAGGCAAGGCATGTAAGTCCATTAATTGTTGTACGTCTGTAACATAGTAAGGGCAACCAAGGAGGATTAAAATAAGGAGATGACACGTGTGGACGAACAGTGGTCCCGGGGCCTTGTTTACAGGGGGCGCTTATAAAGACTGGGGTTAGTTTTTACGGGTGGGACACAGTACCAAAAAGTCCCGGAAAACACGGAGATAGCAAGACATAGGCGATAATTCTTGTAGACTATTTAGAATTAAATGTGAAATTGGTGTTATATGAAAGCTGTGAATTTCGGAATTGCTATAATAAGATATACGGGGAATTAAGTTATTTTTACAAAAAAAAAGGTAGAGAACTACATATTTCAAGAGGATTCAATGAAAGGGACCCGAGTTGTAAACTGCAAGTGCTGTAGCAAAATATAGAACCTTGATTCAAAAAATAGATAAATATATCTAAAGAGCATTAAGGAGCTAAATTTTGTACCAAAACATACCAATGTGACCTTGAAATAAACTGAAATAGGCGCATTTGAAAAACAAAATAATTAACATTATGAAACATTCAGTGAACCAACCCTTAACATGGGGGGGCCGAGGTTCAACGAGGGCGCTATTTAGCGAGTCTGTACTGCGAAGATTCGTTACTGTCATGGACTTCGAACGGTGAAACAAGTAAATCTATTACCATGAGTTAATAAATAACAGGAGGACCATTAAATTTCGTTGATATGCGCGAACTTTCGTATTTTGCCATAGCCATATTGGGGGTAAAGGAAGCAAAAGACGACAGACGCAAGTGTCAACCCCCTGGGGCAATATGATGCTCATCAAACATAACATTACTAAATTGAACTCCAAAGGGATTCAAAGAAATTCAAATGTATTTAAAATAATTTATGCAAAATTCTGAAGCTTTTATCTGTGATAACAGAACATTTTCACATAATGCATGTATCTAGCTACCACCTCCACTATATCTTCGGTTTCAAATGTAGATCAAACACATTCCTCCAATAGACCACATACTCGACATATGCAGCAGACTATGTACCAGCCAATGGACCCTTCAGTAGGTACAAAACCGGAAGACGTGGGCCCATTCACCGTGAGAGGTAAGAGGCTTTTTTAGCTATCCAACCCTGTACAAGAGTTTAGGCAAACAAAGCGAATTATGAGTCTTTCCTAAACCCGCAGTCAATCATGGCATTCTAGTCTTTAATCATTAAAAGACCAATATGTAAGAACTGAATTCATTAAAGGCTGACTCAAAAATTTCCTGAGGATAGCGCCTCAATTTTTAACAAAATTGTGTGTTTTGCATATAATTAATTTGTCCAAACCATGTTCCTTCATATGGATAACTCACAGTTTCGGTTGGAAAATTCCGGTCCGACTTTGTTGTTATCACAGTACCTATGGGTATAAAATGTTTACTACATCAAAACGAAAAATCCGATTCATCTAAAACTTTGGGTGGCTGTCTTTAGTTCCAGTCAACTATTTTCATTATTACACACATGAAGTATATTTGGCAATCTCTGAGTCAGCTTAAGCCGTTCTGCTGCAGAAAAATCTTTACATATGGCCGCAATATGTTTTTAATAGCAACAACGGCCTAGTCTCCATGGCCAAGGATTGAACCCTCACATAAAATCCCACCCAGAATGAAAAATGCAAGTAGTGCAAATTAATTTCTTCTGTCCGTTGACTAAGCTATTGAAAATTGGTCAACGCCGATTAAAGACTCATAGATTTCCCGATAATTCGCCCTCAATTTTCCAAAAAATCGATTTTTGCATATATGAGCTTGTCTACATGCTAACCACTGTGTAAAATAGCTACTCTTAAATCGGTGTCCTTCATATAGAAAATCACAACTTTGTAATAAAATTCTGTATCCGAATAATTGTTATACACAGTACCCTATGGGTATAAAATGTTTACTGCGTCAAAACGAAAAATCCGATTCATCACAAACTTTTGAGTTGAGCATTTTAGATTTACGTGTTTATTCTAGTGACTAATAATATACACACAAAATTATATTTCGAAATCTCGGAGTCAGCATGAATGGTATTTTAAACTTATTTTGAAAAAAAAGTAAAATCTTCTACATTAGACCACGCTTTTCACTTAAAGTTCCATTGCCTTGGTGATTATTCACACATTACGGCAGTTGCAAATACTTTTGTTATTTCGGCACAGTTAGACCCAATTATTTTTTACTCACGGCCGTATGTAACACTTCTCACCGAAAGCACTGCCTTAACTTCTGGCATCCAAACCGCTCGACGAAAAAAAATGTTTGAATTCCTATCCGAACGCCTTCCGTCACTTTGAAAATTCAAACAAGTTGAGTTAAAAACCACATAAATAAATTTGAAATACCATATAAAGTACAGAACACAGCTCAAATTTTATTTACCAGTCAACACGTTCGTTTTTCCTATTCCGGCAAGAAACAAAAACCCTCCAACAGCAAGGGATGTTTCCGTCCACAATAACAACATCCAAGTTACAACACCAAATCGTAGCCTAAAGAAAAGAAAACCATTTTGCCTCGCAAATTGGAAGACGTTACGTCCTCTTACTTTCAGTTTGAAAAAACCCACCATGCGTTAATTGGGGCCAAGACACTTAAATAGCCACACACATGTTCATGGATAAAGTTTGTTCCGGGTATTTCTGCGTGCTTTTGCAACAATTACCTTATAAATAAAGGAAACAATAGGAAAACCGAAAAAAAGTCAAGGTTTTAAAAGGCTATACAAAGGCGTATGGATACTAAATTCAGGATGTTGATTAGATTACACAGACAAAAGTATTTTACCTCTACACAAAGCGGATTAAATATCGGCGCGAAACTTTACAGATGAGTGAGTTTTAAACAATGTGATTAAAAGTTAATAAAAAAAAATACTTTTCAGACGAGTATTCTAAAAATGACTAGTTTCCCCCCCCCCCCCCCCCAACTTTTTCCTTCCCTGTTGATGGAATTTCCATAACAGAACACTTTTTTTCATTGTTCTTCGGCAATTCAATTAGTATAGCTGCGAAGCTCAAAAAAATATATTTTGATTAAAAAACTGTGGAGGGCTTTGGGTTTGGAATATGCTGAAATGACATGGTTCATTCAAATGAGGGCTTGTTGTAATATCAAACGGATTCATTTGTTGTTTAAACAAATTTCCAGCTACTTTGGAGCTGAAAAAAATGGCATATGTGCCTTTTCAGAAAAATGGCCATTTACTGGACAGTTCAAACTATGTTAACAATTATGTTCACAATCAACAAAAAGCCCCATCTTATTATGTTCACATAAAAAAATATTCAAAATTGCTTTACTATGAATTTTTGGTTGGAACAGGATAATCACCAAAGTTTCTTAAAGTAATAAGACAAAAAAATACTTTTTGGGACTTAGGTTTGCTGGGAAAAAAATTCAAACTGCCGCGCTGATTTAGAATATTGGGTTTTCTGGTTGTGTGTAAAACAGAACCTTGCCCCAACAAACCTAAAAAAAAAACATTGGGGGAAAATATTTCATGGACGGTGTTGCCAATTGCTCATATAATAACTTTGTGGCTTAATTGGGTAAAATTTTGTAGGAAGTTGAATTTCTATCATTCGAAATGTTTAGTAACTAAAACAACTCTGGGCACTATAAAAGTATGTAAAAATTGGTTATTTGGTGATTTAGATTGTACTTTGGTATTGCCTTACTTTGACATTGCCTTACTTTGGTATTTCCTTATTTAACAATTAAAAAAAAAAAAAACATGCTCAAAAGTTGCCAATTTGTCCATAGGACTAGTGTGTATAAGTGAGTAGTGGTGTGTAACAACAGGATCCCACACTTGCTCACCTTTGTAGCATGAGGAAGGGGCTGGAAAAGTGCCCCCTAACAGGGGCTGCTTCACATACTCTGGTTAGGCCTTACCCGCAGTGGAACGGGGATCCCTTTCAGCGGTCGAAAGGACAAAGAAAAAAATAAAAACACTCCTACCACAGGGCATGGAAGGCACGCAAACTTAGGAGTTACTTGCCCCTCCAACATGCCGTGCGGGGGCCCATGTGGGTTTCGTGTGGGTAAGCTGGGCTATAGTGGGTATGGGTTTTAGGTGGGCTATTCCTAATGGGGAATCATGTGGGTTGTAAATGGGTAACACATGATGGGTTTATGAATGCATGGGGCCCATGTGGGGTTTGTAGGGGGGCAGGTGGGACGTGGGGTATCATGTGGGCTATTCATGATGGGCCCCATGTAGGCAACCCCCATTAGGGTGTTTATTGGGCTTTACTTGTGGTGGTACCATGTGGGATTAAGCTGGGCTACCCATCATTGGTTTACCAAGTTAATGGATCATGGGGCCCATGTGGGTTTTCACGTGGGTTACATGCATGGGCTTGCGTGGGCATGGGAATTACATGGGATTTCTAAATGGAGCCATTGTAGTGTTGTTCAATGGGTAGGCTTCTTTACTTGGGCTTATGGGGGTTTCCTAAATTGGGGCCATTGTAGTTTTCAATGGAATCAATGATGAGTTCTTTACTTGGTTTAGGTGGGTTTCCTAAATGGGGCCATTTTAGGTTTTTCCATGGGTCAATGATGGGTTCTTTAATTGGGCTTAAAGTGGGTTTCCCAAAAATGGGGCCATTGTAGGTTTCAATGGGTCACTGATGAGTTTCTTTAACTTGGGTTTAAGTGGGTTTCCTAAATGGGGCCATTGTAGGTTTTTCAATTGGACGGCTTGGTATATTCATATGCAAGGATGGCATTTCCAGGGCTGCCCATTGTGAGCCCAGTTGTGGGGTAAATGGTTTTATTTTCAATTATTTTGTACAAACAGATTATCTAACTTTATTTAATAGGTAAACTAAACTTATCCCTGTCGATATGAAGGCCACAAAAACGTACAAGTTTAATCATTTTAACTCAAACAATCCTTTAAATAATTCTAATTTGATGCCCATTGCAGTTAAGTACCAAGGGTCGACGGAAAGGCATTAGAACTTAAGATCATTGAGGTCCCGGTTCGAATCCAAACCAAAGGGTACGTAATACCAAATTGGAAAACCGTTAGTATGAGATGCCAAAGTGATGCCTAAGAATAGTGGGAATTTAAAACAATATCCACAACTGTACTAGAACTCTTTTTTCTTTAATTAAAGCATATAATTACCAGCCGTTAACATGCATGTGATTTGTACTTGGCCCCTAAGGGCCCCATAAAGTACCCATATACGGCCCAAGTAGATAACCCACTGGGGGGCCATCATGGTTTCCCGACGCAAAAAAAAGAGGGACCCACATGGCTGGGCCAAGTGGGGGCCCAGGAACTTGGCCCATGCAGGACCTATATTGGACCCTTGACCTCAATTGTTGGAGGGGGTTAGTAGTCCGGCTGAGCATTACTCCTCATTATGTACAATTATTCATAATTGCCATTAACTAAATCAGCGGAGGTCATGCCAAAAGAGCGTGTAAATGTATGACAACAAATTTTTGTCTCACACTCTTCAATAATTTGCCCTCTTCATGCGATAATATTACCCGATTTCCATCTTGAAAGTATTCTTTAGAGTGTTAGCAACACAGGTAGTCGTAAAAATCTTCATCAAATTGTTAGGAAGTGAAATCATGAATTTCAAGACATTTGGTTTGTAATTGCAGATGATTAAAGGGAATTATTGGCATAAATTCTATCGGCACATATATAATGAATATCGCTAACAATAAGATGTAACAAGATGGTCTCATGTCATATTGGAGTATTCCTAGAAAAAAAATCCAGTAATTCCGACTTTACAACAATCATGGAAGCTGTCATCTTTATTCCCGGTGCTATATTTACAACGCCGCACGGAATAACGAAACAGAAGCCAAGCGAAAATATCACGCTGGATTCTGTTTCTGCAAGAAGTCTTTCAACTGCTTCCCATTCCCAGTGCCTGGATATTGTCTCGTGTGATTCAAATCCTGTTGATCTTCCTTCTGCTTCCAATTATCGCCCCATGTATCATTGGCAAAATAAAGCAATATGGCAGGGGGTGGAAGTATTGTCGATAGACGGTGGCTGAGGACGGACCGGCAACACCAAACCCATCGATCCTTGCGCTTTTGCGCATGCGTTGTACGAGCCCGTGGAACACAAGTGCCAGTCCCCGATGAATGTTATGATATCGTGCAGCCCCGGAGGATACAGTCTGTTGAATGCAAAATGGTATTAATTACCTCAAATAAAAAAGTTTAAAAACAACAAAAATGCCACGTCCTACAAATATGTCCGGGCCAGTGCGCACCGGTATTAGAAACATAATTACAGCGCAGAGATTGCATGGACATGTCAGATGCCGTGTTACGAACGTAATTTATCATGGCTGGCAACGGCAAGCAACAACACTGTCACTGACTGGGGTCTTGTACAACCCACACACCACACACCCACACACCCTGCCATGCATGTTCTCCTACAACGGCAAATAAACATGGATGATCGGAGCGGATAGATGAGTTTGAGCAACCTCGGGTAGCATCAAGCTCAGGTCAAGCTTTCACACACCACACATGCGCGGTCAAAGTCTATACTAGCATTTTAGGCCAAAGTATCGAGAAATTCTTTTTTTCTTGATCGTACATTTAAACATTGCTTGGGTAGCTTGACCGGGAAAGAACGGGTAAACCTTTGAATCGAATTCTCTAACGTTCAAGCAGTGCGCCGTAACGGGCCTCTGGGAAATTTCCCTGTCAGGGGGGGTCAAAGGCCAATTGTTCCGGATCATAGGGCCTAAAAAAAACGGCTGATTTTAGCATGAATTTGAAAATTTTTCCCGGTTCAAAGTCGTCAGGGGGGCAACCCTGCCCCCGCCCCCCCGCGTACGGCCACTGATTCCATTGCCCACCGACACAAGTGATTGCCGTAAAACCAACGTGCATTGAACTTCTGATCCACAAAACTAGTCTGTCGTCAAATTGAAAAATTTCAGTCTCTGATACACGCTGAAAGAACAAACGATACGTTATGCTCGCCCTCCAACCCCCAGTACTTTTTTGAATGTGTGCGATGTGTTTTAAAACATGTAGTAGAAGGAGAGGTAGGCAACGGCGAAATGTTAAAATTGCTTTGTCAGTTGAGATTTGGAAAAACGCGCGAAATTCAAAATATCAAGTTTTTTACTAAAAAAATCGAGTTGGGCTCCACTGGTTGAGCGCCCAGATAAATCCTCCTAAATTACTCTTCTTTACCTCTGTAGCATTTTCAGCACTGGGCGATATATGGTTTAAAAGAAAATGGTCCACCCCCAAAAAAACGAACTTTTAGCGGAATTTCCATAGGTTTCTACAGGCACCCAAAAATAACCTTCCCCCATTTTAGTGGCATTAAAACTTGGTGTCCTGCCCCCCTGAATAATGGCACATATTTGAAGAGCGGACCCCAATTTTCAAAATTTGATTATTTTGGCAACCAGTTACGTTGGTGAACTGTCTGGGACACGATACCTGCGAAACGAGAATGCTAAAAATGCGATTTAAAATAAAAATAAGCGATTTTGTAATAAGAATTTGGATCCAGATTGGTTTAACGGGCAGAGCTGGGAATGCTACCGTTTAGGTCCGTCATGATGAAATAGTGCCCACCTCGAGAAAAAAGAACATCTATTGATTTGCATGAACCAATAAAAAAACTAAATGGATGAGCGTAGCACGTACATGGCGCTACTTCCAGGCTATTTCACATTGGAAGGCCCGTTTCAAGCCAGCCGTGGAATTATTATCGGGATCCCGATTCAAAATATTCTAATTACAAAATTTCCTTCGTTTGTGAACCACAGACATTTTCGAGCTTAAACCATTCACAGGTATGGTTAACTAGGCAGTTTACCAATGCAAACCGTTAAAATCTCAATTTTTTGAAAAAATGGTGGCGCTCTTCCATACATATGTGATCATATGCTTTATGAGACGATGATCCAAAAAAACAGGACATGGCTCCAGCCTGAGATAAATTCATATCTTCATGGAGCGTCAGTTCGGATTTCTTCACGAACATATGATGCCCTCATCACGGCTCTTCATGTCTGGTACAAAGCTCTTAAAACATCACCAAAATTGATTCATTAAGAGCCATTTCATTAATTGACCCTATACGGGACCATTTCCTCATAACATGGAATAGCCATTTTATCATTTACAAATTCAGTGCGTAAACCAGTGGTGGGGAAAAAACCCTACCAGAAACCCTCGCCCCCCCCCCCGACAGCCTCCCCCAAATTACAGACCGTTTATGTTTATACAGTGTCTATGGAGGAAGGGAACCAAATCGCCTTCAAGAAAGGCCCTAGCACCCCTCCCCCCTCCATTTTGGCAAAGGTCTGGCTACGCCACAGCGGGGGATATTCATTAAATATACCATTATTTTCTTTTATTTCTGTTATTATATTTTTATTACTAAGTAAAAATTGCCGGTCCTGTCAGTACTACTTAAATGACAATTCACCATTCATTTACCCCAATTGGTTATTCCTTTAAGTTATTTTATTTTCCCAAAATTAAGGTTAATTTATTCAATACAAAAGAGCTATAATTCTTCATTTACCAATCTTGTCATTAAACCACAGTAAAGGGCCATTCTTTCATTCACATTTTGGCATTCCATTCATTTAACAATTAAAGGGATATTCGTTAATTACCATTGGAATACGGCGGTCCGAAAGTGCGTAGGTCGTGTCCCACAGACTGCGAAAGATATTATCTAAAATTAGTATGCGCGAGAGAATCAACGTTATTCCAGTCCGTCATAGCGAAAGTAATGAAACTAAATCCAAAAATAAATTCTCCGGAAAACGAAGGGTTTATTTTTGCAGCAGAGGGGTTCTGGTATATGTTGTTTTGGGGTCTGACCTATAGAAAAACTAGCGAGAAAACATGAAACGTGTTGTCGGGTATAACATTGGTGTGCTCGCCAAACAAAAATAGAACCCTTCTTTCCGGAAGATATTGAGATTTAGTTTCATTACCATTCGCTATTGACGGAATGATTAAACGTTGACTCTCCGCGGGCAGTACTAATTTAGAAATATCTTTCGCAGTCTGTGACACAGGAATACGCACTTTCCGGGACAGCCGTATCAACTGGTAAATTACACGAATCCCTTTAATTGGTTAAATGAAGGGAATGCCCTAAATGTGAAATGAAAAGAATGGCACTTACTTGTTAATGACAAGATTGGTAAATGAAGGGAATGATAGCTCTTTTGTATATGATGAAATAACCCTTTAATTGGGAAATAAAAAATAATAAAAGGAAAAAACAATACCCAATGGTTAAATGATGGGTTGGAATGGTCATTTAAATTAGTAAAAACGAAGGACACGGCATTTTAATTAGTAATAAAAGAATAATAATACAAAAATTAAAAAACTGAAAAGACTTCTTGGTGTTATGAACAAATAAATATGATAAAAAAAAGAAAAAAAGGAGGGGGGAGGGTGAGAGGCATTTTCTGAAGGGCGAATTTTGGTTCCTTCTCCATAGAACTGTACAAAACATAAACGGTTCATTTCATTTGGGGGGAGGCTGGGGCGGGGGGGGGGGGCGGAGGTTCTGAGTAGGGGTTCCCAACCCCACTGGTTACGCCATGATATGGAAATGATTTAAAATGGCTATTCATTAAATGAAGGGAATGGTCGTAAAGGGTAAATTAATGAATGGGCTTCTTTAATGAATCATTTTGTTGATTTTGAAGAGCTTTGTACCAGACATTGAAGAAGCGTGTGATTGAGGGCATCTTATGTTCGGAAGAAAAGAAATCCGAACTGACGCTCAGTGAAGATAGGAGTATCTTTCAGGTGCTGGAGCATGTCTGTGGATAATCTTCTCATTCCAAGCAATATTAGCACATATTTAGAAGAGCGCCACAATTTTCAAAAAAATTGGAGATTTTTTACACGGTTTGCATTGTGTAAACTGGCTATAACATACCTGTGAAATGGTTAAGCCGAAAATGTCTGTCTGTCTCCAACGCAAGATTTTGTATTTGAATAAGTATCTATCGGGATCCCGATAATTCATTTCACGATGCTGGAAAAGGCCGTCCATGTGAAAATAGCCCTGAAGTAGCGACATGTACGTGTCTACGCTCATCCAGTAGTTGTTTTTGGTTCAGGCAAAACAATAGTTTAGATGTTATTTTCTCGAGGTGGCACTATTGCATCATGGACGGACAAAACGACATTTCCAGCTCTGCCGTTAAATCCAATCTGGGATCCAAATTCTTATTACAAATCGCTTATTTATGAATTAAATAACGCATGTTTTAGATTCTCGTTCGCAGGGATCGTTCCCTAGCATTCCCCAACGTAAAATGTCCAAAATAGCAAATTTTGAAAATTGGGGTCGCTCTTCAAAAATATGTGCCATTATTCAGGGGGGGCGAACACCAAATGTTAAGGCACTAAAAAGTGGAGAAGGGTTATTTTGGGTGCCAGTAGAATCATATAGGGAAATATCCGATAAAAGTTCGTTTTTTGGGGTGACCATTTTCTTTTAACCAGATATCGCCCAAGTGCTGAAAATTGGCAAGAGCTAAAGAAGAAGAAATTTAAGGAGGATTTATCTGGCGCTCACCACACCAGGTGAGCACCAACTAGATTTTTAGTAAAACAAACTTGACTATTTTGAATTCGCAGTTTTCCCACAAAAGCCCTCAAAAATTGACAAAGCAATTGTAAAATTTCGCCGTTGCCTACTCTCTTTACTTAATGTTTACAAACCATCGGCACACATTCAACAAGTAGAGCATAGTTATCGTTGTTATTTCAGCTGTATTCAGAGACTGATTTTAATTTGACGACACGACTAGTTTGGGATCAGCGTTCATGCACGTTGTTTACGGCATATCAAGGTGGTGTACGTTGGGCATGAATCAGTGGCGTAAAGGCGGGGGGAAGGGGGAGGTTTTGCCCCTGACGATTGCCCCGGGAAAAATTTGCCAAAAAATTCATGCTAAAATCAGCTTTTTTAGCCCTCTGACGGAAAAAATTGGCCTTTTGACCCCCTGACAGGGAAAATTTCCCAAGAGCCGTTACGCCCACTGCATGGAACGAGAGAATTCAGATTCAAAGGTTCCCCTTTCCGGTAAGAGGCTACCAAAGCAATGTTTAAATGATACGATCAAGAAAAAAAGGGAATTCTCCGGATACTTGGCCCTAAAAAATGCTAGTTAAATAGAGTGACCGCGGCGATTGGTGTGTGTGGAAGCCTTGACTGAGCTGAGGCTAGCCGAGGGTTGCCCACTCATCATCCGCTACGAACTATCCCTGTTATTGCGTTGTAGGGAGAACATGCATGGCAGGGTGTGTTGTGTGTGTGTGGGTGTACAAGACCCCAGTCCAGTCAGTGACAGTGTGGGTCTGCCTTGCTTTGCCAGCCTGATAAATGAGTTCGTAACAGGCATCTGCATGTCAATGCATCTGTGCTTGTAATTATGTTTCGAATACGTGGCGCCCATGGCCCTGAACCTATTTGTAGGGACTTGGGCATTTTGTGTTTTAAACTTTTTTAATTTGGGAGTAATTTAATAACCATTTGTGCATTCACAGACTGTATGTCACGAGGCTGCACGATCTGGTCATAAAATTCATCGGGGACATGGCACTCTGTGGTCCACGAGCTCGTACAAACATGCGCAAAAGCTCAGGATAGATGTGTTGTTTGCCCGGTCCTCTCAGCCCCGTTACTAATCGAAATAAGTCCCACCCCCTGCCCTTATGCTGTAAGTTTGCCAATGATTACGATGGGCGATAATTGGAAGCAGAATGGAGACACAGGATTTGAATCACACGAGACAATATCCAGGCACTGGGGGAATGGAAGCAGTTGAGACTTCTGCAGAAACAGAAGACAGCGTGATATATTTCGCCGCTTATGTTTCGATATTGCGTGCGGCGTTGTAACTATAGCACAGGGAATAAAGATGACAGCTTCCATGATTGTTGTACAGTCGGGAATAATTGGATTTTTTTCTTAAGGAATACTCCAATGACCATGAAATCCCATCTGCGTACATCTTATTTAGCGATATTATTATATATGTGCCGATAGGGATTTATACCAATAATTCCCTTTAAGCATTGGCCCAATACAAAAAAATGTATTGAAATTTCATGAAATTTACTTCCTTAAAAGAGGTTGATGAAAGATATTCCGACTATCTGTTGTTGCACTAACACTCTAAAGAATACTTTCAAGATGGAATCGGCTAATATTTATTCGCATGAAACGTGAAAATTAATGGAGAGTGTGAGACAAATTTTGCATACCGTTACCAAGATATTTTGGCATGACTACTCCGATTGAGTTAATGGCATTATGATAATTGTACATATGGAGGGTAATGATCAGCAGGGAATACTATCACCCCCCAACATTGAGGACAAGGGTTCCAATATGGGTCCTGCATGGGCCAGTTTCTGGGCCCCAAATTGGGAGCCCAGGGGGCCCTCTTTTTTGTCGTCGGGAACCATGATGGCCCCCCGGGGGGTATCTACTGGGCCGCTAGATGGGAATGGGTACTTATGGGCCCTTATGGGCCAAGACAAATACAGCATGTTAACGGCTAATTATATGCTTTAATTAAGAAAAAAGAGTTCTAGGGACAGTTGGCTATTGTTTTAATTCCAAACAGTCATTAGGCATCACTTGCATTCATACAAACCGTGGTTACAAATATGTTTACTAACTTGGTTGGATTCGAACCGGGGGACCTCATGATATTAAGTCTAATGCTCTATCCAGGACCACTTGTACTACTGACAAATTGGCATCAAATAGATTATTTAAAGGATTGTTGAAGTAAAATGATTAAACTTGTACGTTGTGGCCTTCATATCGAAAGGGATGGAGTTTAGTTTACCTATTAAATAAAGTTGATAATATTTGAGACAAAAGATGGAAAAATAAACATTTTACACACAACGGGGCTCAAAGATGGGAGCCCGGAAATGCCATCCTTGCAATGAATTATATCAGCGGCCATTGAAAAACTTACATGGCCCATTAGGGAACCACTTAAAGCCCAAGTAAAGAAACTCATCATTGGACCCATTGAATGAAAAACACATGGCCCCATTTGGGAAAACCCACTTAAACCCAAGTAAAGAAACCCATCATTGACCCATTGAAAACCTAAACTGGCCCCCATGTTTATGGAAAACCAACTTAAAGCCCCCAGTAAAGAAACTCATCATTGAACCATTGAAAACCTAAAAAGGCCCCATTTAGGAAACCCATAACAGCCCAAGTAAAAGAAGGATACCCATTGAACACAACTACACTGCTCCATTTAGAAAGCCATGTAATTCCCATGCCCACCTAAGCCCATGTAACCCACGTTGAAACACCCAGTTGGGCCCCCCTGACCATTAACTTGGGTAAAACCAATGATGTGTAGCCCAGATTAATCCCACTGGCGGACCAACACAAGTACGCCCAATAAACACCCATAATGGGTTGCCTATCATGGGTCCCATCAGGAATGCAACATTGATACCCATGTCAACATGCCCCCATACAAA